>JARFJB010002286.1:0-215000 GCA_036346205.1 Vesta saturnalis | reverse complement strand
AGGCCTATTCTTAGTGCAATTGGTTCTCCTACATATAGTCTTGCAAAACATCTTACATTTTTATTACAACCACATATAGGAAAAACACTCCATTACATTAAAAATTCTGCCGACTTTGTTGAAAAATGCATAGTTTCAAAATTGAGAAGGGTGATATAATGGTTAGTTTTGATGTTGTTTCACTTCTTACAAAAAGTGCCTCTAAAAGAAACTATTGAATACATTGGTCATCGTTTTCCAAGGGACCATTCTTTTTCAGCACTGTCTTACTACAGCTTATTTTCAGTGGAATAGTAAATTTTATGGACAGATTGATGGTGTAGCAATGGGTAGTCCCTTAGTCCTGTTACAGCTAATTTTTACATCGAAAAATTTTAAACATTAGCGTTGCAAAATACACCTAAAAACCTTCAGTTTGGTATAGATATGTAGATGACACATTTGTTATTTGGAGACATGGAGAAGAAGCACTGCATGAGTTTTTGGTTTTTATAAATGGTATACATCCTAGTGTTCAGTTTACCATGAAAGAAGAAACTAATAGAAGTTTACCATTTCTTGACATATTAATACCTAAAAATAATAGTTCACTATCTTTTAAGGTTTACAGAAAGCCGACACAGATAGACACCTTCATAAATTATCCATCCACCATCGACGTCAAAAAATTGGTGTAATTAAATCTTTAGTAGATCGAGCAAAACAAATTTGTGGCCCTGAATTTATGAAGGATGAATATAAATATTTAACAAAATCCTTACAAGGTAATGGATATTCACTTACATATATTAATAATGTTATTACACTTTAAAGAAAAACCAGTTCTTAATGTTGGTACTGCTTTTCTTTTTTTTATGGCTATTGTTACAAATAGAATTGAAAAAATCCTAATTAAATATGGCATTAGGGCTGTCTTTAAACCTACAAGAAAAATTAAAGAACATTTAAGATCACCTAAAGATATGCCCTTTATCATCTTCCGTAGTGTTAAGTTACCTTGTTCATGTGGAAAAGTATACATCGAAAACACAAAACGTAGTTTTGAAACAAGACGTAAAGAACATATGCGACTTTGTAGATTAGGTCAACCAGAGAAGTCTGCGGTGGCTGACCATGCCTTGAATATTCTAAATCATGACATTCAATTTGACAATATGGAAATATTGTCAAGACAAACTCATTATTATGTTCGTTTACAATGTCAAGTTATTGAAATATATAAACACCCTAATACTTTTAATACACAAGAAGAAAATCTCCGCTTAAATAGGTTTTGGCATCTTATTAAAAAAAAAGCATAATGATACGTCTTAAATTTCATTTTAAATTTAACTTTTGGTATGTCAAGGTTTTTGCTGTGTTTTTCCCAGACCTTGAAGCAAATCCTTTACCAATTAATTATATGATAAATTACCACAGCATTATAATTTAAGATAAGTAGTTGAAATTAAGATTAAAATTAAAAATTACCAAAAACGTTCTGCATTATGCTTTGCATTGTTAATGACACTTGCACTTATTGATAAAGATATCTCTTTGTTAGATTTAACTGGATTATTTGATGCCATGTTTATATTTGTGAATCCTTCTATCATTTTGAAATTTAAGTTTTTCACAACTTTACACTTACATCATAACTTGATTAAATGTTGTTAAATGTTTTTTTTGGCTGACATTTTTCATTGTTAGCTTTCGCTGTTAGAGAGTGTTCTGATTTGTCACCTTTAAGACAATTTAACAATATTTAATTTTTAATGATCCTTAATAATTTTAACAGATATTACTATTGACGAAGATAACTGTAAGTGTTATCGAAACGTTTAGTTTGTATAATTTAAAATACACCATTAAAGAAACCTAAAAAAGATAAGTACTTTAATATTTTTACCTATTTTCTAGTCGAAATTTGTGTGTAAATAAATTTTTTAGGCATCTTTAGCCCTAAATGCTTTCAAATGACTAAACAAAATTAATGGATATAGTTTTCTGAGACCTTTAGTTCAAAATTATGACCAGCACCATAGAACCATAACATTTAATGCTTCTCTATACAAACCGTGCGTTTAGCAGTTTCCCCAATGTAATACATATGATGTGATTTCACAAAAACTTGTGACCAACCATAAAAGTTGGTTCTGCCCATCAAGGAAATGCGTTTAGACATTTCGCCAACGAAACTGATGTATACAGTGTTTGGTTTAAAACGATGAAAAACGTCCTAAAGTCAGAAAGTGTTGTTTATACCCATGTAGGTAATACGTTTGCTCGTTTATCCAACAACTACATCGCGACCAGGGTATGAACAGTTCAAACTAAATCAGTAAACCCAAAATTAATAAGAATCTTCCTATTTTAATGTTGTTTGAAGCTATATTAATTGGTAATAAATTAGAATGTATAAGGAGCAGCGTACAAAATTTGGACGAAGTCCATTAACACATTTCCGAAATATGTTTGATCATATATCCACACGAACGGACGGACTACGGATGGACATTGTATTGCTAATGTTCTAATAGTATAAAATTTTCCAAGACGTGAGCTTTACTATACTATTTTATCACTTGCATCTCAACATTGAATCAATACGTCTATTACACAGATTGTAGTTTTCCGCCGACAATTTTGGGAAAATTTTGTAAGTATTTTAATACTCAAATAAGCCTCAAATGTCAAATGTTTTCCAACGCATCATACTCTAGAGTGAAATAGCGGATCAAGAGGCTGGAATATATTTTACTGGAGTTGGTTTGGTGGTAATTGCTACTTTTACGTTCCTACCCCATGTTGAACTATAAAATAACATGTGGAAAATGTTTAGCTACATCTTTTCACTAATCTAACATAGAACAGCACCAACAAAAATATTATACTTGTCCATCTAGTACCGGCTCTTAAGCTCTTACTTGACTAAGAAATAGTGACATCGTATCCCCTATTAGGTGTATTTGCATAGTCAATAATTTTTGAAACTTTATCTCCGATTTTGAAAAAAATTCTATGTTATTTCCGATTTCATCATTATAGTTAATAATAATAATTTTTTATTTGTCCTGTTGACTATTTACTTAGCATAGGATATGTCAATAAAATAAGAGTAATACTATTGTATAAAAATTGCATGTACACTATGTTTAAAACAAACGTGTAGAACAGCATTCAACATCATAAGTTGTCATTAAGAAACTCATTTAAAGAATAATAACATTTCTTTATTAATAGAGCTTTTATTTTTTGCTTGAAGGTGTTTTCTGTGCAGCCTTTAAATGTATTAGGTAACTTATTGTATAATTTTATAGCCAAATACTTTGGACAGTTTTCGAAGGTTGTTAAATTGTGCGAAGGTACCTCTGACGTATATTTATTTCTTGTAACATACTTATGATGTGCTGATAACTTGGTCCATTTCTTGCACTCTGTTTTAGCATACACAAGCATATACATTATTAATAAGCATGGCAATGTCAAAATGTTTAGCTTTACAAAAATGTTTCTACAACTTGCTCGGTGGTTTGCCCCAACTATATTTCTTATTGCCTTTTTTTGTAACATAAAAACCCTGACACTTGATGGAGATGCACCCCATGCGATGAGGCCATATGCTATTATTGACTGAAAATATGCGTAATAGAAGGTGATCAACACAGACTTATCTACCAATACTTGCAATTGCTTGATGCAGTAACAAATTGGAGCCACCCTTCTACAAACTGCTTCAATATGAACATCCCACAAACGATCATTTTGAATAGATATTCCTAAAAATTTAACAACATTTTCTTGTTTAATAGACCCATCCAATGTTTTTACCAAAACACTCATATTATTATTATTAGTAATACGAGTGAGATTGAAATTTATTACAAAACACTTATTAGTATTTAAAACAAGATGATTGGATAAAAACCAGTTATGAACTTTTTTCAGTTCTTCATTTGCTTTTGATATAACTTTTGGTAGACTACAATCACTTACTAATAGCGAAGTATCATCCGCAAACATGACATAATTGTTACTACAAAAGTCGTTTACATAGATAACATAAAGTAAATGCCCTAAAACGGAACCTTGAGGTACCCCTACAGAAGATTTCAATATATTTGATTGTAGCCCATTTATTTCAACACAATGTAGTCTGTTTTCTAGATAACTTTCAAACCACTTTAAGCTAATACCGCGAACCCCATGCAATTCTAATTTTTGCAACAGTAGAGAATAAGGAACTAGATCAAATGCCTTACTTAGATCCAAGAATACTCCCAATGAGGTTTTTTTTTATTTAAGTTGTCATATAAATTGTTGATGAAAGTAGAGATTGCACCACTTGTTGATAAGTTTTTACGAAAACCGAATTGATTATCCATAAGTAGTTGATACTTTTCAAAAAAGTAAATCATCTTTTCAGAAACATATTTTTCAAAAATTTTCGAGAAACTTGTAAGTAGTGCTATTGGACGATAATTTTCAACACTAGTTGTAGATCCAGATTTATGCAATGGTTTTATTTTTGCAATTTTTAGTTTTTCTGGAAAACAGCCTTCCGCCAAGGAACAGTTGATAATATTCATAAGGGGTTTCAAGATATAAATCGCGCATTTTTTAAGCAAATTATTACTAATATTATCTATTCCAACTGAATAAAATTTTTTAAGTTTTCTAATTATATCTAATACCTCATTCTCAGTTATTGGATGAAAATAAAATGAGTTTACTGAATTAGGAATGTTTGTATCATTCGAATCTGTTGTATTGTTTACAATGCTTCGACTATTTGTAACCATGTTTGGTACAGAGTTGAAATAGTTATTAAAGTGTTCAGCTATCTGATATGGATCCGATATTAAGTTATTATCAATATTTACTTGAGTTTCCTTTATATTAGAATTGTATTTATTTAAATTAATTATACTCCATGCTGCTTTGGATTTGTTTTGTGCATTATTTATCATCGAGTTAAAATACATTCGTTTGACTTTTTTTAGTAATTGCCTATAAATCGATTTATATTTTTTATAATATAAATTAATTTCATTACAGCCCAAATGTGTCAGTCAGTAAAGATTCTTTAAGTTTTTCGAAGAAATTTTCAAACCGGTTGTTATCCACATGTTACGTTTGATTTTGGTTTTCCCATTTTTTGATGTTCTAAATAGAAATGCTACATTGAAGCAGTATAAGAGTGTATCCATGAATAAGTTAAATTTCGTATTAGCATTATAATCTGAACATAGTATTTCCGTCCATTGTTCCTTAGCTAACAAAGAACAAAAATAACTAATATTAGTCTTACTATTTAATCCTCTACGTTTTACACATACTTCTTGCATATTGAGGTTTGTATTAAGAAAAACGGCTATAGATTGAGCCCTATGATCACTAATTGAATTTTCAACGACATTACAATTAAAAGTTTTGTCATTCATATTTACACAAATATTGTCTATACAGTTATTGCCTCTAGTTGGCTGGAAAATAGTTGGTACAATGCAATATGAAGCTAATATATCAATTAATTCATTGCGTGCTTTACATGATGTTGAAAAATTTATATTAAAATCTCCACAAATAACCAATTTGGTATTTTTATTTTTCATAAAGACCAACTCAATGGTATTATTTAATTTTGTTAAAAAGATGTCGACATTGCCACCTGGGCTTCTATATAGAGCTAGGATTACGATGTGTTTCTTATAACTCAATATACACTTAATTGCTGAACATTCAAAATCTCTGTCAACAAAGAGGTTGGTTACATAACTTAATTCTATATGTTTAAAATTATTTTTTATAAAAATACATACTCCACCATTTTTAAAATTACTTCTAGCATAGTAACTACCTACTACATATGTACTAAGATTCAGACACAACATTTGATCGCTTTTTGCAGAATGCTCTGTTACACAGAAGATGTCGCAATTTGTATTGTGTAAGAACACTTCTAATTCTAACAGTTTATTGTGCATACATTGTACATTCTGGTGTATAATACGCACCTGTGAAATATCATTTTGTTTAGAATGATGATAAGTTATTTCATTACTAGTTTGCACTGAATGTGGCTTAAAATAATAATAACTAATAAATAATGTTATTGTGAGAATCTGTATAATAACATGCGATTATACTGAATGAATCATTGCCCATGAATATTTATGTAGCTGTACTGTATAAAGCAATTTTTAACCTCGAAGATTTAGTTTCAACTCAAAATGAAAAATTTATCGAATTTCTTAATGTTGCTATTCCTTCCAATACTGTCC
The DNA here is from genome assembly GCA_036346205.1 of Vesta saturnalis. NCBI lineage: Eukaryota > Metazoa > Arthropoda > Insecta > Coleoptera > Lampyridae > Vesta > Vesta saturnalis. The sequence goes on along the minus strand of JARFJB010002286.1, from coordinate 208,737 downwards.
ATTGGCCAGTTAATTGGTGAGTATGAGTACCGCTACTGGTATAATGATCACCGTACATATTTACCTTGTTAATTACTATTCTGCTATGCTACCGATGGTTATAAGATTAAAGTGACAAAAATTGCTTTCTAAAATATATGTTAAACTTAGGTAAATTTCAAACATGTTCCCGCTCTGACCCAGATATAAATGGATGTCTGAAATCGGTTATACCAAGAGGTCTGGAAATTCTCCGTGCAGGTAAAAAGTCTAAATGTTAAATTAATTATGTAATACTCACACTAAAGGTATACCTGAATTTAACATTCCAAAACTTGAACCAATAAGGCTTGCATCATGGACGGGTGTACCACTTTCTCCACACGATTTTGAACGAACATATACTAATATAGAGTTACATGGTCATACTGAAGGAGAGATTATAGACGTAGAGTAATGTGATACTTTTACGTAATTCTATTCTTTACACGTGTTTTCTAGTGCAAAATTAAGTGATTCAGAAATTTTCATTAGTATCAAACTATTTTGTCCCATAATTGAGCTTAGAGGTGATTATCAGTTTAAAAATGCCATAGTTAACGGAAATGATTTTAGTGGCACTGGAAAAGTGATTGCTAAAGAAAGTAAGGGTAATATCGTTTACGAGAGTTTTTAGTTGTTCTCTTTGGCAGATGATTACATTTCCCAAATAACTTTTACTGGAAATATAATGAGTAAAGATGGCGAAGATTACATTTCCCGTACAATCGTTAATATAGAAGCGCTCGATTTTGGAGGTATGACATTTCAGTTTGATATGGGCGACCCAAAGAAAAATAAAAATATAAATAAATTTTTCAATAGTAATTGGAAATCTATAATAGAGAGCGAGAAGGAGACATTCTTGGGTATCTATTCAATAGCCTACACAAACGAAGCCAATGAGTTATTTTCTCTTATGCCGTATAACCAAATATTTCCTAAATAGGTAAATGTTACACAACAAAGAAAAGGTATTTGTGATTGAATAAAGTGTTATACGTTTTATTTACTTTTGTTTATTATTAGTAGGAGTGAACATACCTAATACTATTTTAAACAATTGTTTTGTTAATTAATACTTAAAAACAAACTTCTTCAGTTAGAGCGTGTTGGAAACCTTTTGACATTCTGTCGTTTGTTACAACCTTGAAATGAAATATGCAGGTCGTATAATTAAGTAGCAAAGATAAATAATATTATATGGAAATATGGAAATGGACCATACACTAAATATTGACACACCCCATTCGCTCGCAGCTAGATGAGCAAGGAATTATCACAGGGCACCAGGACTTGAGTAAAAGTGATTATTGGGGTTATGGTATAACAGTGGAGCAGTTCGAAGAAAGGTACATAAACCCACAAAACATAAAAGGTATACTTATACTTACGACATTTCCTGTGCCATTGAAGCACCGAGTTCCGATCACGCGAGTCTTCGCGTAGCCAAGAGCGTCGCGTCTTAAATATTTTTTTCCTAAAAACTGTAAGGTCCAGTCAAGCGGTTTTAGCCTGTGCAGTGGAACGTCAGATGATAAAAGTGCTAATGTAAATCGAAAGGTGTCCAGTTCCCCGCGTGATAATCGTGAAACTTTCAATAGTTTTACGCGTTTTAAATTTAAATGGATGACATAACTGAAAAACGAAAAGTGGCTTTGTGCTTGGCTGTGTATATGAATATTTCAAATAAGAGACAAAGAAGATGTTGGAGAAAATCTTGGTTGGAAAATAGCAACAGGTATGGACATTTGCCTCTGTTACATTAGTTGCGTGATAATTTTCTTATGGACTTCAGAAACTATTTGGGAATGTATTTCGAATAATTTCGCATTTCGTTATATTTGGTTTCTATAATAATAGTACCATTCACTCGGCTTAAAACTGTAAGGGTAGATCCTGTCTGTGTATGAATACTAAATGTGTCTCTTATCTCTCGTGATCGGCGTGGCGTTTGGATTTTCAGGTAAACAATTTTCATTCGAAGGATGGGTATTAGAGAGAAAAAAGATATTTTCATCGCTGCTATGTATACTTAAAGCAAACTTTTACAAAACAAGTGCAAACAACTGGGTTACAAAATGGAAAAAAGATCGGAATCTACACGGGCGTATACTACTTGTTCAGGAACTGAAAGAAAATTATCCTGACGACTACAGAAATGATCTAAGTATGAATTCCCAAACGTATGAAAATTAAGTATTCAGTAATTGGCGCTACGACTCTTTTTCGTAATGGGGAGTAATTGTTTGAGCTTTGATCAATTATTGGAATACCTGGATAGGAGGGTTTTAGTATAATTAATCCTAAAGGGAAAGTTTATATTGAACAAATTAAGGTTAGTGCCACGTTGAATCGGGACCTTGAACTACTTAGAATACTAGTTTTATATACATACGGAAAATGGTTCAAATAACTAGATTTATTCTTATACTATAATTATATTACATATGTACATAGAGTTGAAATAATTAATTGAATGCGAAATAATACATTCGTCTTATTTTCATTTAGTGGAGTTTATGCGTATATGAAATCGTACACCAAATGTGATGTTTTGTAACAAGTAATTTAAGTCTTATGCAAAATAAAATTCAACTAATTTTAAATTTAAATTTCATATAAAATAAAACGCATTTAATAATGTGTGATAATAAAATTATATTCTGTCAATTTAAGTTGCCTATCCCAAACGCGCTTCATATTAAGCATATTTATCCATTTTTGGTTGTCAGAACTGAAAAAGAGAGTTGCTAAAGACTTTAGAGTGGCATCAATTAATTAAAAATTAGACCATTATATTTGGGATTAACAGTCTCTAGTCGGTACGTCTGCTAAGTTTAAAAGTAGCATTCTTCCATTAAGTGGATGAAAAGGCATTTCCCTTATCACAAAGCCATAACATCTGGGTAAGAATTTTATTACTTCAATCGTCATAATTTAAATTCAATCATACTGTTTTACCTGTTGAAAAAAAAAAGTTAACAACTTCCCTTATCGTAGCTTAACCGTCTTATCGTGATCACCATTGACAACATATAACAGTCCGACATTTTAATGTTGGTTCGGATAACAAATTGGCATAAAGTGTGAACGGCTCGAAATTATTCCATTCTCTGCACACTGAGTGTGCGCATCATGTGCGCCCTATTAAGGTCTGAGCCTACGAAACCATCAACCAAAGGTTTGGCATCTATATTATTTATTTTAACCATCACAGACGTCAATTATCTGTGTATATCGTAGAATTTGTTTGCATATCTGTAAATGAGATAAGTAACAGTCATCATTAAATAACAATAAGATATTGACATTACCTTTTTCCATTCGACCTTATTCACTTCAAACATAGTATTGTGAAGGGTTATTCGCGATCCATACTTACCACTGGATTTCTTTCAATACATAATTTATTATAAATTTGTTAAAAATAATCACATACTTGCCCTAACCGCTCTATTGATTGTCACAAGGCCTACTGTTCATTAGATCTATCGATAATATCTTCGCAAGTTTAAAGGTACCGTTTGCGTCGCAAGCGCTTGTGCTGAAACCTGTACGTAGTAGACGCTGTAGTTTAAATCGAATGCCTCCGGTTAGGTTACGTAAAGGTTTAGTTTTAGAAGGTAATTAAATTGATTAATAAGAGTACGCGGATACCCCTAAGTTTGTACATGTCATAATTTTGCTTCATTTTGTAGTAATAATTATATTAAAGAAATATTCTTACATTATACGTTTTAATTTAATTCAGTATTCTTTGATTTCTTCGTTGGGGGAACCAGATTCTCGGGTTGCCCCTTTCCAGGGAAGTTAATCTTACGGCTCCAAAGGGCCTGGCGCCCATTTAATAAATAGGATTACGCTTGACATCGTCTTTCGCATCTGCACAGGAAAAGTTATGCACACACCCAGACTCTGAGTTAGCAGGACGATTTTGTGCGACCGTACCACAGCGACGCAGAATAGTAAATTTAGTTGTGCTAATTTCCATTTTCTTAGCATTATGTATTAATGTAGGTAGCATAAACATGGCGTCCAACGCCACTTAAGGTCAATGAAACGTTTATTATTTGCATAAACCGGAACGTTAGCTAATCTTTTGAAATTGTTCACTATTTATATGACCGAAATGGTTTTAAATAGGATATTTTACTCAAACGTTTTAATTAAATTAAAACTAGGAAGTAACATTGCGCAATTTAAATAATGCCCGTATTGTACTCGTATTAAATCGTTAGGACTGGGGTTGTTTATCTTTCGATACTACTTATACAAGGAGATTCTGGGATATATATTATAAATATATTAATATATATATATATAATATAATATATATTATATATATATATATATAAGTACTGGCCGTATTTTAGATTATAATAAGTTTATTGGTATCGGCTTAGAAAGAATTTTTTATTGATTTTTGTCAATGATTTTCGCCGTGATTAACAGGCTTCATCAGGACTTAAAACTAAAAAATTTATTAAATTATGAATACTTACTGAATACACTTACATCTTAAAAGTTAAATTTTGTTGAATGAATGTATAATATAATTTTGAGGTGTAAAAACAATGTGTCAATTAGAATGTAATCTGAGCTAACTAAACTTATTAATAAAGGACAATTTCTAAATCAAGAACAAGTATTAAAGCGTGTCACTATATGAAAGGCTGTTTATATTTATATACAATGAATTATTGGATTTTAAGTTTTTTAAATTAAAATAGACCAGCATAACTCGTGTTTAAATGATTATGTCAGACTTAAAATTCATTGTTTCATTATTATTAATGTGAAACATTTCAAGGAAGAGTCTCTACTATAGTTTTCTGCTTTGTCAATTATTTTTACCTCGTTAAATTTAATAGTATGATCTAGATCTAAACTGTGAACTGTTAAAGCACATCTCTTCTTTTGTAATTTACAGTCACTTTTGTGTAAAGCTATTCTACTTTTCAGCCAGTTAGTTGTGTCCCTATGTAACACAAATTGCAGACATTGCATGGTATGGAATAAATTACGTTGGACTCTAGTTCTGTGGGTGTTTTATCTTTAATTTTTGAAAATAAATTGTTAATTGTGTTTATGTTATAAAAACTATTAACTGGCTGAAAAGTAGAATAGCTTTACACAAAAGTGACTGTAAATTACAAAAGAAGAGATGTGCTTTAACAGTTCACAGTTTAGATCTAGATCATACTATTAAATTTAACGAGTTAAAAATAATTGACAAAGCAGAAAACTATAGTGAGAGACTCTTCCTTGAAATGTTTCACATTAATAATAATGAAACAATGAATTTTAAGTCTGACACTAATCATTTAAACACGAGTTATGCTGGTCTATTTTTAATTTACAAAAACTTAAAATCCAATAATTCATTGTATATAAATATAAACAGCCTTTCATATAGTGACACGCTTTAATACTTGTTACTTGATTTAGAATTGTCCTTTATTAATATAGTTTAGTTAGCTCAGATTACATTCTAATTGACACATTGTTTTTACACCTCAAAATTATATTATACATCATTCAACAAAATTTACTTTAAGATGTAAGTGTATTAATTAAGTATTGTTCATAATTTAAAAAATTTTGTTAGTTTTAGTCCTGATGAAGCCTGTAATCACAGGCGAAAATTTGACAAAAATCAATAAAAAAATTTTTCTAAGCCGATACCCAATAAACTTATTATAATCTAAAATACGGCCAGTACTTTGCTTTTATAATTATTAATATGGGGTTCTACGATTACATTACTACCACTATGGGATTAATATGAACAAGAAATTGAAACAATGGTCAAGACTGAATGTTCAATTAGCTAAATTAAGGAATAGACTCATTTTCCTCACAAGATGTAAATCGTTAAATCTGTTACCGAATCATATAAAACAAAATTTTAAAACCTCACAAACCTGATGTCAACCAATCATACACAAGTTGCAAGAAAAATAACAGATTTAATAATAGAATAGGACTACAAATCATTAACTTTGAACTCACAATTACCAAGTTAGATATTAACTTTGTCTAAAGAACATTAATAAACTAATGCTTGAAGTTGTACAAAATTAGAAATAGATTTCATCGATCAATTTAAAGCCACTTTATCTACATCATATAAAAAAATATTTGAGAAGGTAAAAAATTCAAATATTAACAAACTAAATGCTCTAATTAAGAACAATGAAGATAATACTCCCAAGAGCAACAATAAACAAAAATGGATTAAAAACCTAACAGATGTAACTGTCCCTGCTATTATTAATGATTTTTTAGCACTAGGTCCAAAATTTAGTATAAAACCACTAAAGAAAGACATTAATTTACCTTTACTATTGGCTCAAAGGAAGCCATCATAGAAGCCACAGATAAAGAAGCTAAAGACGCTCTAAGAGCCAAAGCTATCAACATTCTTAGCAATTATTACAAAACACCTCCCCAACCATTGGACGTTTATCAAAAAGGCTTTATTGCAACTAAAAAATTTCTAAAACAACATCAAGAAATTTTAGTACTCCGAGCAGATAAAGGCAATGTGACAGTGTTAATGAATAATAAGGATTACGTTAACAGAGGAGAACTATTACTAAAAGATACTAAAACATATAAACTAATTCCTCGAGACCCTACTTTAACTATCCAAAACAAATATAACAAAATAATTTCCAACTTAAAAATTACAAGTGATTTCCGATGCACAATATAAACTAATGTGCACCTACAATGGAATTCCTCCGAAGTTCTATGGATTACCAAAAATTCATAAAGAAAATTGTCCACTACGTCCAATAGTAGCTTCAATTGGTTCACCAACATACAAACTTTCGAAATGGTTATCACAAGTACTTTTTAATGCTTTGGGTAATAACACAAACTATAATATTAAAGACTCTTTTACTTTTTCCAAAACTTACAATAATTTCAAAATTCCAATTAACCATTCATTATTTTCTTTAGATGTTGTCTCTTTGTTTACTAACATTCCATCAAATTTAGTTTTAGAAATCATTAATAAGAAATGGACGTTCATTCATAATCACGTTAATATTCCAAACCACACTTTTATTAGTATAATTGAATTTATTTTTGATAACACCTATTTTACCTTTAGGGATAAATTTTACAAACAAATTTTTGGTACACCTATGGGATCTCCATTAAGTCCGATACTAGCTCAAATTGTATTATATGATCTTATAGATGTTAGTCTACCAAAACTTACTTGTAAAGTTACTTTAATAAAAAAATACGTAGATGATTTAATTTTAATAGGCCCTAGAGAACAAATAGACAACATTTTAAATGTTTTTAACAATTACAACCCTAATATACAATTTACTGTAGAACATGAAATCAATAATAGTGTTCCATTCTTGGATATGCATTTAATTAACAAAAATAATAATTTAATTATTGATTGGTACATCAAACCCACCAGTTCGGGTAGATACATAAATTATTATTCTAGCCACCCTTTCTTTATGAAAAGAAATATCATTTTAGGTTTAAAAAATAGAATAATTAATATTGTACATCCGTCATTAATACACAAAATCTTAAAAACTGAGTGATGTTCTTGTTAATAATGATTATCCAAGAAACTTAATTAATAATTTACTTTTTCATAATGTTGTAAATAATACTAAAACGAGATAGCGGACCAAATTGATCCTAACTTAATTTTATATAAAAATTTCCCTTTGTACCACAAATTAGTAACAAAATAATCAAAATTTTCGCTAAATTCAAAAACATAAAAATAGTTTTTATAACATAAACACAATTAACAATTTATTTTCAAAAATTAAAGATAAAACACCCACAGAACTAGAGTCCAACGTAATTTATTCCATACCATGCAATGTCTGCAATTTGTGTTACATAGGGCACACAACTAACTGGCTGAAAAGTAGAATAGCTTTACACAAAAGTGACTGTAAATTACAAAAGAAGAGATGTGCTTTAACAGTTCACAGTTTAGATCTAGATCATACTATTAAATTTAACGAGGTAAAAATAATTGACAAAGCAGAAAACTATAGTGAGAGACTCTTCCTTGAAATGTTTCACATTAATAATAATGAAACAATGAATTTTAAGTCTGACACTAATCATTTAAACACGAGTTATGCTGGTCTATTTTTAATTTACAAAAACTTAAAATCCCAATAATTCATTGTATATAAATATAAACAGCCTTTCATATAGTGACACGCTTTAATACTTGTTACTTGATTTAGAATTGTCCTTTATTAATATAGTTTAGTTAGCTCAGATTACATTCTAATTGACACATTGTTTTTTACACCTCAAAATTATATTATACATCATTCAACAAAATTTACTTTTAAGATGTAAGTGTATTAATTAAGTATTGTTCATAATTTAAAAAATTTTGTTAGTTTTAGTCCTGATGAAGCCTGTAATCACAGGCGAAAATTTGACAAAAATCAATAAAAAAATTTTCTAAGCCGATACCCAATAAACTTATTATAATATATATATATATATATATATATATATATATATATATATATATATATATATATATATATATATATATATAACCTCAGCTTAACCAGCGAATTCTTAGTGGTTCTAGTTATTTAAAGTAAATTCTGACACCTTAAATAAGTAGAACTTTTAAGGGTGAAATAATAATAAGACGTTCCAAAGGTACTAACGTGAGTTTTGATCCTCCAGACAAGCTTCTAGGATCGTTACATGAAAAGAGACCGATAACATGCCACTTACTGCTGAAATTGGTATGGTAGCTGGTTCCTCTTTATCGTCATCATTTATTTAGGGATTGTTTAAATCACAGCAATCCTTTAAATATTCTTGTAACGCAGGACAGATTTGGAAATAGTAAAATACGTTATAACAATAAAGTAAATTTCACGAAATCGCTTCAAGAGCTGCTCAGGTTTGATGTTTGCGAACACAGAAATTTTCTTTTTCGGGTTTCAGAGAAATTCTGCTGGAAATTCCACAAAGAAGTGTTTTGCAAAACAGAGTGTCGATTTACATTTTTTTGGTAGTGTGCTCATGCTTATGTGTTAGTAATTACTTATTATTTGCTATATATATATATATATATATATATATATATATATATATATATATATATATATACAAATCAACATCATTCACATCACATTAAATTCATTGATTAGAACATTTTTTTCTTGTTTTATTATTATTGGTTTCAAGCCCTTACTCACGACAAGAGTACTAGCCGGAGGAAAGTACAATAAATATTTTTAGCTACCCACCACCCCTTAAAGCTAAGATAATTTTATTTTGTACTCCAGCCAATTCGGTAGGTCACAACTATCACTGGATTAACAAGACCAAGAGGACCGAAACATTGTTCTATCATGGAGTGAATTTTTCATTTGTTAATATGATTCTCAACTTGAATGTCAGGAGATGATATTTGAAAATTATCTGAAGAGCGGTTCCAAGATAATCCTAACAATTTACAAGGTGACCTTGTAAGATAAATATCAAATTCGGATGTTTGTTTATGAGAAATACTATCTAAGAATTTATTCGAATTGGAACACCGTTTTCTTAAATAAAATCCCCAGTGACTTATTAGGAGTGAGTTTAATTGAGAGTAAAGAGTTTTCAGTACATCATAACTATCGCATCCAGCTAAACTATCATCCATATATGTTTGAGTCAGAAGAGCATTAGATGCAAGGGGATATTGTGTCCCTTAAATAGTTATTTCTTTCAAAACACGAGTAGCGACAAAGGATGCAAAATTTGTCCCATATGTGACGGTGAGAAAGAAGCTCAATATATGATAAAGGATCTTGAGGAGAATCACGCCAAAGAATATTTTGTAAAAAAACTAGATCTGGGTTTAACCTAATTTGCCTACACATCTTCTCTCTGTCGGCGGCGAGTACGAACCTAAATGTACGAAAACGACAAAAGATATATAAATCAGGTTGTGCACGATAACCTTTTAAGGTAACATCATTCAGAGAGAAATCTGATGATGTTCTACATGAAGCGTCAAATACAACTCTGAGTTTGGTAGTTGAACTCGACCCTAGTATGACACACATGATAGCGGGAGGATGTTTAAATTTTAATTTGGGTTTCCTTCGTGGGAATTGGGGAAATTGGTAGTTATAAGGAGTGGTCAGGGTCTCTTTGGTTGGGACGGTGTCGCCAAAAATTCTTTTGTGCGTGAAATTTCTCTGAAGGGTTTGGATTCTATGGGTGATTGGTGGTATATTGGCGTGATGGATGGTGAGGTGATCAGGGTACCTGAAGGGTAACCGGTGTATACGCTGGAAAATTCGGCGTACACAGGAAGCTATAGAGGAAAGGTGTTTGGAGGAAATCCATAATAGGGCGGATGTAGGTTTTATAAGTGTGCATGAGTGTTTTGGGGTGACAACCTCTGATTCTACCCCGGAGAGCACCCAGTAGGTTTGCGCGGTTCCTAATCTTATTGAGGGTTTTCTGAACATCAGGGAGCCAATTGAGGGTTCCCGTGAAAAGGATTCCAAGGTGAATGGTTTTATCTTGGTGAGGGAGTCTTTCTTGATTCAAAGTGAGGGACACATTTTTGGAGGCAAGATTGAGGAACTTATCTTCGGTATAATGAGGATGGCGGAATAGGATTGCTTGGGCCTTGGTAGGATTGATGGAGACTCTCCACCGCTTAACCCAGTTGGAGAAGTTCCGTAGGGTTTTGGATATGAGGGGGGAGGCCGTTTCACTGTTCCGATTAACCGTCCAGAAGGCGGTGTCATCTGCGAACTGTGCTACGACTACTCCGGGTTGTGTGACTTCGGGAATATCGGAAGCGAAAATAGTGTAGAGGATCGGGGCTAAGGCAGAACCTTTGGATATGAGGAGGGAGGCCGTTTCACTGTTCCGATTAACCGTCCAGAAGGCGGTGTCATCTGCGAACTGTGCTACGACTACTCCGGGTTGTGTGACTTCGGGAATATCGGAAGCGAAAATAGTGTAGAGGATCGGGGCTAAGGCAGAACCTTGCGGTACGCCTGCTGTGGGTTGGAAAGGATCTGAGTAGGTTTTCCCCACTTTGACCCGAACTGATCGATCAGTCAAGTACGAAAGTAGGCGTTTGGTGAAAGGGTCGGAAATGTTTAGGTTTCGGATCTTGTTCAGGAGACCGGCGTGCCAGGTCCTGTCAAATGCCTGCTTAATGTCCAGAAACATAGCCAGATTGCATTGCTTGTGGTTGAGTGCTCTGGTGGTCTCTGTAAGCAGCTTCAACAAGGGACCGTGACACGTTCGGTTGGGACGGAACCCGAATTGGCTGTTGGGAAGAAGGTCATTAAATTTTAGGCGTTCCCTGAGTCGCCTGGCTAGAATCTGCTCGAAGCATTTTCCGAGGCAACTCAGGAGGGAGATAGGTTTACAGGAGGAGGGTGAGGTTAGGTCAGCATGGGGTTTTGGTATCATGACGGTGCAAGCCGATTTCCAGTCCGTCGGGAAATACGATAGGGTTAGGCATTTGTTATAGATTTCGGAAAGTAAACGGAGGGTTGGGTCGGGTAGGTGCCTGAGGATCTTTCTATTTAGGCCATCACGGCCTGGGGCTGAATGTTTCTCTTTTTTGAAATATGTGAGGACCTGGTAGGGCGTAATGGGGGCATAAAGAGGACTCTCGTTATCGAGTTGGGGTTCAGGAAGGTTAAGGTTGCGGAATTCTTCTAGGCGACTCTCGAGGAGTACCTTGACGTGGTTATCAAACTGGGGATCATCTGGGGATTGGAAAATGATTTGATGGTGGTGACCAAAGAAATCTTTCCTTGGTCGGGGGAGATTAGGTTGCCCTGAAGGTCGGTTAGGTGTGATTTAGGGATAAGTTTCCTTTTGGTCAGTCTATCGAACTGTTGCCAGAAGAGTTTGCCATTTCTATAATTTAGCTGGGAGGTGACTTTCGACCAGGAGTCTTCGGAGTGTTTGTTGATTTCTCGCCTGATCAAGGCGTTTAGGCGATTATATTCGGTCTTGAGAGCCGGATCCCTGGATCGCAGGAATTGACGCTAAATTCGTCTTTTCTCTTTGATCCAGTTCACAATGTGTTGTGGGAGAGGTTTGTGGGAAATATCAATGTTTTTTAGTTGCACAGAGGTATCGACCGCTTCCGCAATTACGGAAGTTAGGTCTCTAATGGCTCTCTCGAGATCTTGGGTCGTTTGAAGATTGGGTGTGGGAAGGTTATTGGAGAGGTGATCGGAGAAGACATTCCAGTCTGCTTTAGAAAAAACTTTGATAACTGTATATTGAGGAAGTGTAGGAGGAGCTGGACAAAATGAAGTTTTCACCAGTAGGGGTATGTGGTCAGATGTGATCGTGGTGCCTAGAAAGCACTCACGATCGAAATAGTGGGCTAAGGACTCGAATACTATGACATGGTTTATTATTGAGGCACCTAAATGGCCAAAGAATGTGGGTTGTTTGTTGGCGACTCGCAACAATGGCAACTGCAACAGAGCAGATGACAGCCTGTTACCGTTGTCATTAGTCGCGGTGTCACCAAATTGCGTATGGCGGGCATTAATATGACCGAGAATAACGGCATTATTGAGGCTAGAGACGTAAATTAATAGCTCATCTGATAGGGTATTATGACCGGGTTGGTTGTAGTAGGATATAAAAATTTTTGGGGTGGGGAAGTGCACCGTTGCAGCAACGCATTCGAGATGCTGCAAATGCGCAGGAAGTTGAAAAGGAGTGGATGGGAAACAATTTCTAACTGGGAGGGCGGTTGCATGTTGGCTATTATTTAGGAAGGAGTGATAGGAATTAAAGTGTAAGGAGCACTTGAGTGTGAGCTTAGTTTCTGTTATTGAGAGGATGTGTATATTGTGAGTGTGTAGGAGGTGTTTAATTAGGGGGCGCTTTTGACGCACCCCCCTGGCATTAATGGTCCTTGCTAGGATATCCATTGGAAAGGATTAAGGTTTGGGTTGGCGGATTAAGGCGTACCGGGTACGCAGACGTTGATACGCCGTTGGAAGAAGTTCTGAGAGGGCGAGTCTAGTGTTCGAAGAACCCTAGACTGCCGGTCAGGGATCATGGTGAAAAGGGTGTGTGTAAGGACTTGCAAGAAGTTCTTGATGGATAAGGATTGTGAGTCGGGAGCGAGTTTAAGGTGGGAGGTGTCTTCCGAGTCGGACTCTTCAGACAGAATAGGATCGAGGGGAGCCATCTTCGACGGGGAACTGGGATGTTCCCGCCGCTTCCGGCACTGGAAGGAGTAGGTAGGATGGGCTCCCCCGCAGTTGTTGCACTTTGGGTTCGCCGAGGATTTACAGAGGGTGAATCTGTGGCCTCCGCCACAGTTAGGGCATCGGATGGATCGGGTTGGACACTCCTCCGCAGATTAGGGAGGGTTCGCACTTGTAGTGTCGTCCGAACATGACGACACCTTGTGCGAGGATCTCTTGGGCTAGGATGTCCTTAACTACGTGACGAATCACGCAGGAAAAGGAAGGAGCTCTAGGTGTGATGTTAGGTGTACGAGGGCCGGAGAGTTGTGTAAGGGAAACGGTAGGATCGCCGAAATGGTGCCGCGGCCTAAGCTGCGTACCATCCGGTAGGGGAGAGGATGTCTCTAAGAGACAGGTGTGGTTGTGGTTGAACGTCAAGTTCAACCACGGAAGGTTAAGGGATTTAAAGGAGTTGAATAAGGATTTCTGTGTGGTTATGGCTTTCGGTATATTGCGGATGCAATATCTCAAGGATTGGGTGCGGGTAGGTATAGGATTGGGTGAAGCGGGTTTAGGACTCAAGGCAGGTGTAGGTAGCTGGGAAGGTGTGGCTAGGAGAGAGGGTATGTGTGCGTGCGTGTGTGTAGGTAATAGAGCAGGTGTATGTGTGTGATCGAGTGTAGGTAACAGAGCAGGTGTGTGAGCGAGTTTGAATGGTTTTGTGGAAGAGGTGGAACGTGTGGAAATGTAGGAGTGCGTGAATGTGTTGGATAAGGAAGAGGCGTTTGAATGGGAACGTGTACGTGAGGATGGTGGTGGTGAGATTAGGATTTGTGAATAGGAAGTGGTTGGTGGTGTAGGTGGACGGGTGTCGACGGGGTTAGGGGACACAACTTTGACAGTAGCTCTGTGGCAACCTTGCTTAACCATCTTGGCTGTGTTGTTAGTAATAGAGTTGTAAAATTTGGAATTAAAGGAATTAAAGATTTGTTTATAGAAAAGCCGGGTCTGCCGAGGTGCAGCCTCACACTGTAACGTAATAATAAATTTTGAATAATTAAAAAGTAATTTATCCAAAAGTAATGAAATAATAATTCTCCAACATATACTAACCTTACACCACTTATAATTGCGCCAAATTGTCTTTTTTTAAATTATCGGGACAATTAAACCGACTTGACAAAAATGTAAAAAATAACAATATACAGACTGTGTTTATTGAATTAAATGTGATGATGAAATAATGAAGGTCTTAAAATTATGCTTAAACCACTAAATAAAACACTACATATATATCTTAGAAATTTTGTACACAAACTTTTCTTTTTGACAACCACTGGTATCTAAATATGATTACGGAGAGGTTAACAGGATGAAGTTATTCTTACGTCATCATGGTGCAATCTTGACATAATGTTATCAGCCACACCCCAAACTAAATTTATCTTTATAAAATCCGTATAATTTCTTCTTAAAATTTTTAAATCCACTTCTTATTGCATTATTTGGAAATATCCATTCAAAAAATTTGCACTCATAAAACGAAACATGTACGCAACAACAAATTCAAATGCGTACTTAAAATTCAATTACGTTATAAATTGAAGTAATGATAAACGTATAATTAACGTAAAAAATGGTAAAAAGTACGTAAAGAAAACGTAAGGAAAAAACCCAAAGAAAAACGCCAAGAAAAACGCCTAGACAGAACAAAATGCTTTAATCTTATGTAAATGTATTAAAAATATAACTTACCACCAAATTGATGGCGCTTTTACATAAATTTAGATAAAATCAAAAGAATCAGCTTCATGCTTCGACATTAAAACGGAAGTGAAAATGGAGGATTTCGAAGTAGATGGTCAGGTCATGCGTACAAGATATCAGCAGAATAACTTAACGCAGACGCGTTATGTATCAGATACTAAATGAATACAAATTGAAAGCAGGATTATAAATCTTTACGAACTAAGAAGATATGCAAATTAAGCTGCCTACCTCATACCAATATTGTAAAATAATTAAAATTTTCTTGTATTTAGAACTAAAGGTAGGAAAGATCCTAAATTGAAGTATATTTTACACAACACATAAAAGAGTTGTTACAACACCCCGAGGAAGAAAGGCTTGGAAATCAGAAACCCAATTCGAAACGGAGGAAATACACGTTCAAATAAAATAACAAAGTAAATAAATTAAATTTTTTTTATTTTATTTTATTAATGATACCTATTACCGTTGACCTTGGCCGACGACGATCCTTCTGTTGCGACGATGTCCTGGAATTATTCTGTATCCGGCTGTAGCTTTAGATCCTCTTCTATTGACCGCTTCTTCGTGTTATCTGTATGCACGCAGTGACAGATCTAACTCCGATGCAGCGAAGGTCACGAAGCCGGATCGATGAGTAACGTTAGGTTCTTTTTGTGAAGTTAAGCGATTGTAATAAAATCACTAAGCGCTTAAGCTGGATAGGGGCTTACGTTCGTAACCGAGGTTCGGACTGGTCGATTTACAGTTATTTTTAATTTTTCTTTTTTTTTTTTAACACGTTTATTAAAGATTTTAGATATTAACATTTCATTTATAGTACATATCACACTTAAAACTAATATAATAATAATATAATAATAAATGTGTGTATTGTTGTGTTGGTGGTGCGCTGCTCAGGGAATCTTCTTCCTCTTCAGCGCGTGGATTGTAGAGTTGTTGGGTTGTGGGTGTTGTGGATTGCCTGTTGTCAGTGTTGTGCTTAGCATTGTTGGTCGTTCGTAAAAAAAAGATGTGTTGTGGAGATGTGGTGTTGTTGGATGTTGGAGATGTGGACTGTCCTGTTGTCGCTCGGTTGTGGCTGGTTGCCGATGCCCTGCGTATCTGAAATAAATAGAAACATGTGTTAGTTGTGCGTAACATTGTCGGTTTTAACAGAACAGAATAAATTAAATTGTCGGTACTATATACTTATCTGGGGCACCAGACTTCGCTCCGGACCTTTGTATGATTACCCGAAAGGGCAACCACCTCTGAGCCGTGCGTGAGGATTACTCCCCACAGGCCCATCGCAGTTTGCGCCTGAGCGAGTGCCGCTGTCACCTTGCGGATGACAGGTAGGGCCTTCTCCATATCGAGACCTCCGAGGAGGCCCAATATGGCGTCGAACCCTAAGACGGGTTGGGCAGGCGGGGTAACGACAGCGGCGGGATACGTTCTCGGTACTTCCGCCCTCTCAACCTTGCCTGCTGTCGCTCGGGCGTAACTGACGCCGGTCCGGGTTGAAGAAGGCGCCGCCGTCGCGGTGTCCTCTTCGGTCTCTACTGTACTTCAGTCTTCTTCCGTTGCGGAGGTCGAGGGAACTTCGGGCATCCCCTGTAGCTGGCGGGGTGGTCCCCACCGCAGTTCACACACTTTACCCGGTCCGTACGGGGTTTAGTGCATTCACTGTTGTGGTGATCGCCGGCGCACTTGACACAGCGTGCTGCCGCCCTGCAGCAACGGTGAGCGTGACGGAAACCTTGACACCGGTGACACTGCCCGATGCCGGATTTCCGCCGCAAATCCTCGACGGTGACTCGGAGGCGGGCGACGTGCTGCACCTCCCGGATCTTCTTCCTGTTGTCCTCGGACGGTAACTCCACCATCACGAGGGGGATCGGGCGCCCTCGCTGCTTCATCCTGAAAACAGAGAGAGTATTAACGCCTTGCGCTTTTAGCTCTGAGCTAACGTCGACCTCGGATAGCTCTACGGGCACGCCGCGTATCACCATCTTGGCAAATCGCTCGCTCTTTGCCTGGTAGGTGTGATACGGAGTACCACACCTGATCAGCCTGTCTCGGTCCTGGAGTGAGGCAGGCTGAATCCGGATTCCCTCGCTGAAGGCCTTGGCCCTCGTGAAGGCGATCCGCTGTCGGTACATTTCTCGGGAGAAAACTATCCAGTTCTCCTTCTGAAGAAGGATTACCGGAGGCACTTTCTCCCTGGTGTCCTCTTGAGTAGTCTGCTCCATTGCTCCAGGGCTGTCGGTGTAGGGTTCCAGGGCCTCGAATCCGTTGTCCGTGGGCGGCGGCGCAGACGGGCAAACCTTCGGGGTCTTCTTCGGCTTCTTCCTTTGTAGCACGAAGTCGTCGGGGCTGGTAGATCCTGGGCGGGCCTCTTCTTCAGCGTTGTCGGTTGCGGCTGCGGCGGCGGAAGTGGACGGCGTGTCTTCTCGGACGGTGATGTCTTCTGAAGGTGGCGGTCGCGTCTTCTTTTGCCGCCTCCTCTTCTGTACGGTGGCGGCAGGTGGCACGTCGCTGCTCGCTCTCTCGAACGGTAGATCGAGCAGTGACGGCATGGCTGATGGTTCCTGGAGCTCCCGGAGCTCCTGGGCCGTCGTCGGTGGCAGCAGCTCTCCCCTAGCTACCTTCTCCTCCAGGTACTGCTGGTAGCGGCGCCTGTTGATGCTCTGCTCCATCGTCGTAAAGACGACGGTATCTTTGTTTTCCAAGTAGTCTGGCTAGTTGATCTAAAGTTGATGTGTTCGAGTCGAGACCTCAACCTCGAATGTCGTCGATTTACATTAAAACTTCCGCTTTTATACTTCGCGATCAAGTGGGGTTTGGCAAATCATGCGTGATGGACTTGCACATATTAAAGGGATAGCTGGTGTGCACAGTAAAGTGCTGTTTGCTATGTTTTCGGAACTGAAATAAATTGAATAAATTCTTATTTACGACATTATCTCAATAATATTTAAAATAATAGTAATTTATTTCTTACTCCTTTTTCTTGGTCATTGCATCTTACGCTCGTGTCCGATTTTTAAGTTGTTTTGAAACGTTAAACATTTGTTTGCTCTTGCACCTGACATCGACACCATTATCTGTAATAAAAGCGAGCAAGCTACTTTACATGTTTGATGCTCAAGACATTCTAATTTCGAATTGGGTGCTTATTTACTCAACAGTGCCTATCCAAATAAACTGAAAAATAACTTATAATTATGAAAATAAACTGTATTTCAGTAAAAATAATACAAAAACAAACAACGTAATCTAACTTTCCAACAATTATTACTCGCAATGAGTTCAGATATTAATTATTGCTTACGAAATCATTGCACCTCTCGTAAAACAATGTAGCAGTAGGTCGGGACCCATCTAAGTCCAGAATAAGCTGAGATTGGGAATTAGGTGTAGCTGATGTGTGATTGAGGAAATTCATTGGATTCATCCAAGCAATTATTATTAGTGGCTATATTTTGTGAAAATTGCCGCAACCCTACTGACTGAGAAACGTCTCCAAAAGTGTATGAAAATGCACTAGGTGGACGTGAAGTGCTACTGATGTAACTTAGCGGGAGAAATGGCACTTTGTCAGGTCCATCAGGTAGAGTAGCTTTATCTGTTAACGTGCCTAATAAACCCCTTGTGAATACTTGATTGATAATACTTTCAGCAAATATTGCTTGAGTCGGTTGCATCCTATGCAATTTTTTTCCAATGTTAACTCCTACAGGATCAAATTCCGTGAAAGGCAAACTTCTTTGAGAGCATAATACTGTCTTGCATAAATCAAGGAATTAGTTTGTTTTCGTTGAGGAATTTTCTTTCCTTTTTGATAATCCCTCTTTTTCGAAGTAGGAGTATTTGGTGCAACCTGGAAAATTATTTGTTGTAGTTTAATTAGTGCTTTTATTTTCAGCTCCCTGCTAGCAAAAAGAAATGAAACGCTATTGCAACAGAATTTCAAAGTATATGGCAATTTATAAATAGTGGCGGTGCTTTGGATGAAAAGCATTTTAGTATTGTGCCTCCCCCTAATTCAGGAGCTCATTATTACAATTATAAGAATTTCTATTTAATTGTTTTAATAGCTTTGGTAAATACAAAGTACGAATTCCTTTTTGTTGATGTGGGGAAAACGGTAGGATTTCAATGGCGGCGTAATTGAATACAACGTGTTTTACAGAAAGTTACTGAAGTCGAAACTAATTTTACCAGATAAAACTGAAACAACGAATAACTTATCCTATGTGTTCCTTGGAGACGGAGGGTTTTCTCTACATGAACATTTCCTCAAACCATTTCCAGAATAGACCCTCAATTACTAGAAACGTATTTTTGATTATAGATTGTCTCGAGCTAGGAATGTGTTAGAAAATGCATTTGGTCAAATTGCAGCTAAAATCAGTATCGTACATACAGCAACAAACATGGCGCCAACTAAAAGAATATATGTAGTATTAGATATTTGCACATTACACAATTTTTGGTTGAAACTAAAAACGCCATATGAAACAGATTCAACGTTTGATAATTATAATACTGATGTCCACGTTCAAACGGGGGACCGGAAAAGCAAAAGTGTGAATCTGACTGGTCTTCAATCAAGTACACAAAGAAACGCTGGTTCATTAGCAAAAGAGGTCCGTGAAGCTTATATTAATTATTTCAATGGGAATGGACGGATAGAATTTCAAGAAAAAATGCTTCAGAAATGAAAAGCGTAAAATACGAAATAATGTAATGCTCTTCTCATAGTGGTTAACTTTTCTTCAATGAAATAGGTACTACTTAATTGACTAAATGTATTTGATGTTCAAAAATAAACATTGCATAAACTTACTTGTGGGCTTTCAATATTTTCCCTTATTTCTAATGGAGGTTCAGGCTGCTCGGAAAGTAACACTTCCTGTTCAGAATCTTGCTCTAGCTCTTCCACAATATTATCAGCTTCTATGTTACGTATACTGGTTGTGGGCATTTCCTGGTCCTTTGTGAACAGTAACAAATCATAATACCTCTAGGAACATACGTAATTGTCATCAGCAGAGGCACCACTTCTTTTTGACCCTTCTACCTTTTTTACCTCCCTTCGAAAACATCCTCGCAAGCTCTGAATTTTTTAACCACAAAATCGCGATTTTCTTCTGGATAAATACTTACACACTGCGTCAACAGTTTTTCGTTTACTTCGTTTTTCAGATTTTTGTTATTCTTTTGCACATATTTTCAGCAAATACGCATTACTCGTATCCTCCTCTAGGAAGTTTACCATGAAATCTTTCGCCCAGTACCGCGTTTCAGCCATTTTACTAAACAAAAACGCCTCATTAAACGAGTCACGTGCGATTAGATCGGACTGCGCATCATGCGTTCCTAGCATTTGCGTGTCATCACCGTTCACACACATACACAATCACGAGCGATTGGAATATGGCGTTCTAAGAATGAGTGATTGAGCCTACGTGTAAATGCCGCTTTTATTACAGGGCGCCGGGACTTCAGTAAAAGTGATTATTGGGGTTATGGTATAATAGTAGTCCACTTCGAAGAAAATTATATGAACCAGTAAAACATAATAGGTACCTTTACATTTACGCTCTTTTCTGCGCGATTGGAGCGCCCCGTTCCAATCACGCGAATTTTTGCGCAGCCAGGAGAGTCGCGTCTTAAATATTTTTTTCCTAAAAATTGCAACGTCCTATCGCGCGGTTTTAGCTTGTGCCATGGAACGCTAGATGATAAAAGTGCTAATGTAAATCGAAAAGTGTCCAGTTTTCCGCATTATAATCGTGAGTCTTGGAACGTTGAAACTTTCACCAGCTTTAAAGCGTGTATTAGATTGAAATAAATAAAAAACCAAATTAAAAGTGGATTTGTGCTTGGCTGTGTATGTGAATATTTCAAATAAAAGACAAAGAAGATGTTGGAGAAAATTTTGATTGGAAAGCAGTAACAGATGTGGACATTTGCATCTGTTACATGAGTTTATAATAAAGATGTAGTGGTATGAAGTATAAATGTATAAAAAGTGTTTTAAATAACTTAATAAAGTAATAGAGATATAAGTGTAAAAAGTTCTCCAAAAACAAATCGTTAAACTAACTGGAGATACAAACCATTCACCAAAAATAATGCCTTTGACTCAAATCGGTAGATTAACGTAGGGTGATTCAATCTTTTGATTTACTTAATTACCACAAATTTATGCTGTGTTATTTCCCTTAACATAAATAATAAGAATGAAATGTAACACTAATTAAAATGATTTTGGACGCCAAATTATTTTTTAATTATGCTCGGAATAACTAAACCGAGTTTTACAATAAAAATTTGATCAAAATGTAAAAAATAAAAATATATACAGACTATGTTTATTAACAGTTAAATTAGGGTTATATAAAATATATCTTAAAACTAGCCTTATACTAGTAATCATTAAATATAAATACCTGTACAATATATAATACTTTTTGAGAACCCCCGGTATTATAAAAAATAATGCGAAAATGCAAACCAAGGTGATGTAATCCTTGTGTCAATGTTGCGCAATATATTGCAATAACAATGCTTTACGTTGTAAACCACACCCAAAAATGGAATTTATTTCTTATAAATTTGTCTTCTTGAAATGAATAAACCAATATTTATTGCATTCTTTTGAAGGTTCAAAATAAATAATGGAATCCACATACAGATGCCACCATAAAATGAAAGCGTACGTAACAGTAGAATTAATTGTGCAATCAAAAGCGGTAAAATTAAGTGTAAAAGTAAAAAAAAGAAAGTGCCTCAAAAGAGCAAATGTTTTAATTTTTAATATAACGAGCTAAAATTATCTTACCATTAAATCAATGGCACTTTCACCAAAATTTAGGTGGAAACTCAAAAAAAAAGCTTTCTGCATCTCACAGCGTACCACAAGAAGTGAGAAAACATGAACGCCTAGGAAGCAGGATGATGATGACGCGTTACGTGAAAATATTTACGCAACAAAATAATTTAAAGAGGTGGAAGTATAAACCCTTAAGAAGATATGCACTTAAGTTACACCAAAATGCAAATAAGTTGCCTACAACATAATTACAAATCATTAATAAATAAAATTTTTCTTATATTTATAAATAAATGAACGAAGAATATAAATTACAGTATATTTTAATACATCTCAAAATGGGTTGTTACAAGTTACGTGATAATTTTCCTATGGAAAATATTTGAGAATGGATTCCGGATTTGGTTTCTCCAATAATTTCTAGACATGATATGAAAATGCGTGAATGCATAATCGCTGAAGATTTGAAATTTTCTTACTGGAATATCCGCGCCATCTTTATGTTAAATAAATAAATATAATTCTTTAAGAAAAACATTTAAAGATAAGAGCATTTGCTTTAATGAAAAATGAACGTAATTTTGCCGTTACAAAACCTAAAGTTAAACATTTTTAACATCTAAAAAAACTACTACAGATTAGTGAAATCCTGACTGGCCTGTTCATAATAAATTGTTAATCGTGCTATATCCAAAGAATGTAATAGGGGAGTCCGTACTGGTGCAGGTAACGATAAACTTGATGAAGCAGCACTACATGGATTTGTCGGTCAAACGAGCGGAAGTGGTTGATAATTGATGCGTTACAATCGTAGTTTCTGCTAATTTATTTAACAACCGCAGGTTGACGACTTGATTTATGAGCATGTCTGCGTAAATATCCTTGGTTGAATTAATTTTTTTTTTGCCCACAACAGTACAGCTGCATCAGATTCATCGATGGAATCACATTTTGCAAGCTTATTTATTTCAAAAGTTGATAAACTCTATCTGGGTATTTTGTTCTCTCTTCCTTTTTTATTTTGGACCGGCTTGGGGACAGGTGAACTTTAATGTTGTTGAGCTGTTGAAGGCAGCGATTACACTTGTGTAGATACCTTAAAAAAATATTTATAACTTCAGTTCCCATCTACACAGCAAGATTGGCTTGAGGTAGTGGCCAGATTTAAAAATTAATGGCAATTTATAAATTGAGGAGGAGCCCTCGATGCCAAACATATACGTATTGTACCTCCTCGTCGGTCAAGGGCACAATATTATGAATATGAATATGAATCGGATGCATGTTAGAAGGAATATTCATTACACATGTTTTATTCATAAAGTGTTACATACTAAAAATCCATCATACTTGTATGATAAAATTTCGTTCCATAAAGACCTTTAATTTTTGGACACACGATCTAAAGGCCATTTATAAATAACTGCACATAAGACTACCTCATTTAAATGATCACCTTTTTTATATAATACGATACCAAACAACTATAAAAACCTCAGCGCTGCCTCTTTTAAGAGGTTCTTTCTAATCTATCTCATTAAAAATAATATGCTAAAAAAAAGAAACATGGCTTCAATTTCAATTTCATTCTTTTTATTCTATTAATTTGTTTTGTATTATACTCTTTTTCGACTGGTTGGGATAAACAGCTACTAGCTGAACCTCACCAGGATAAATAACGTTATTATTATTATTATTATTATTATTATTATTATTATTATTAAGTGAAAATTCACTTGTCTCTCAA
The DNA here is from genome assembly GCA_036346205.1 of Vesta saturnalis. Taxonomy (NCBI): domain Eukaryota; kingdom Metazoa; phylum Arthropoda; class Insecta; order Coleoptera; family Lampyridae; genus Vesta; species Vesta saturnalis. The sequence continues at coordinate 185,147 of JARFJB010002286.1, read as the reverse complement.
TACGAAAACAAATTGATTGGAAGAGGGTTTGCGTGTGCAATAAATGACACCACACGAGAAGAAATAAGGGAGGGTATTGCAAGAAGATCTCTGTTAGATCACATATTCATTCGATCCAATTTGGGTTACGTTAAATCAGCAGTTGTACACCACATTATATCTGATCACCTTCCTATATGCTTAAAACTATACGGAAATAAGATAAATCTCTCAAGTTGTACGAAACATCAACGTAAAATAAAGTATAATGAGAAAAACCTACGAAATGCAATAAAGAATACAAATTGGGACGACCAAGAAGATTTTAATGTCAACAAATTTTCAAAAAACATTGAAAATACTTTCAAACGGATATATGAAAAAAATAAATATACCGCCTTTCCAAAAACAAATAAAAGAAGCATCGGAAAGGGTTGGATTACAGAAACTTTGTACAGCAAAATTAGAGAAAGAGATATACTTTTCAAAAAGTGGAAATCTTTCCCCAACAACGAAAATCTAAGAGAAAAATACAAAAAATTTAGAAACCGCCTAAACAATGAAATTCGTACTGCGAAAAACAATTATTTTAGAAAAAGGATATTAAACAATGCAAGTAATACCAAGAACATGTGGAATGAAATAAACTTTATCATCACAAAAGATAAAAGCAAAAACGTCTACAGAAAGATTATAACATCGTTAGGTGCAAAACATGGCACAAAGTGTATAGTAACTAAATTTGCAGAAGTCTTCCAACAACAAATTGAAATTTTAGTAAAAACATGTGAACATAATATTGTAGTGAATAATAAAGAAGGTGAAGTAAACAGTAATTTGTACATACCACTATCAAATGAACATGATGTTCAGAAGATTATTCTAGGATTAAGCACCAAAAAATCTCCAGGTATTGATAACATAAGAGCCATAGATTTAAAAAAACAACATTAACACGTTCAAAAGAACTATATCTAAACTTATAAACGTATCATTAAAGCAAGGTATTTTCCCGAGAGATCTTAAAACGTCAATATTAAGACCAATTTATAAAAAAGGACAAGCCTCGGACTTTAATAATTACCGACCAATCAGTATACTTTCTACAATTGACAAAATAATTAAAAAATACGTCGCCCAACACCTAAATAATTATTTAGATCAAAATAGCATTATCAACCCCAATCAGTATGGATATCAGCAAGGCAAGAATACGGGACAACTTTTATCATGTGTAACAGACTACATCAATGTACAACTAAACCACAATAAATATGTGATAGCAGTGTTCATTGACTTAAGTAAAGCGTTTGACACTATTGACCATGGAATATTAATAAAAATTATGAGGAAGTATGGAATCACAGGAAAGCAACTTGATTGGTTCAGAAGCTATCTACATAAACGCAAATACGTAGTCAAGGTAGAAAATGAAGTAAGTGCAGAACAGTCGATAAAATATGGAGTGCCACAAGGTAGCCATTTAGGTCCTATCATGTTTTTATTATATATAAACGGCATATTGGAGGTTCTCAAGCAAGTGAAGCTGTATATGTATGCGGATGACGCCATTTTGATGTACGCACATAATGATATCGCAATATGCCAAACCGTAATACAACAACAGCTAGATAACGTATGCAAGTGGATGCATGACAGAAAATTGTACCCAAATAAAGACAAAACTGCAGTAATGGTATTCTCTACATCACATATGCCAAAAATTGGATTAGTAGATATTAAAATGCACAAGTGTGATTGCTTATTTGGAAAACTAGAATGTAAATGTACACAGCTGAAACAAGTACATGAATTAAATTACTTAGGTCTAGTTTTGGATTCAAAACTCACATATAGTAAACATATCGATTACATACACACCAAATTAAAGAAAATAACAGGAATTTTCTATTTGTTAAGCAAATAAAACGACACTTGAAGTGATATACAAAGCACTTATAGAATCAGTAATTCGTTATGCAGTAACAGTGTGGGGATGTGCGGACTTTACGCACTTGAAAAAGCTGGACTCGTTATAATTAAAAATACTGAAGATTGTTAACAACAACAAGAAACAAGAAAAGAAAAAGTTATTAGAAAATATGAATTCACTTACATCAAAAAACTATTACAAATACCAAAATCTAGTTACTTATTTTGGATCTAATGAATACAAAATACAAATGGAACACCAATACAACACAAGACAAGTTATCTACACAGTGCCCTATTACTTTAATAAATATGGTGAAAGGTCTCTAAAATGTGCAGTTCCAAAATTATATAATTCGTTACCTTCAGAAGTTAGGTGCATCAAAAAAATAAGTGAGTTTAAACGACGAGTGAAACAGTGGCTAATTAATTTAGAATAATACATTATGTTTTTGTACACGATGCTTTTTAATTTTTCTTAATTTTTGTATTTTTTTTCTCTTATTTGGTTCGAAGGACCAAAATAGAAAAAAAAAAAAGAAATTTATATGGATGTAACAATCATTTCTCAAAATTGTGTCATTGCTAAATATTTAATGATTACTAATCTAAGATTATTTATCTGATTTAGTACGTAATTATTTAATTCAACTTTTTATAAATTATTTTTTTTTTTTTGCGACTATACTTTTCAAAATTAATAGTTTAAGAATACCTTTTAGATTTTTCAACAATTTTTACTTTTTTTCCATTTTACGAACTGTAATTTTGTTTAAATTTAAAAAAAAAACCTACTAGTGCTTCTTTCCTTTTTGGCTTTTAAGAATATGTTTTTTTTTCTTCTTATCATTCTTAGAATTACATTGCATGCGGTAGAAAAATATTTTATTTGTTTTATTGTATTTCATGTTGGAAATTTCGCAAAATAATGTATAAAAATAGTTTTAATTATAATTATTGTATTTCACAAGGAGCCCTCCGATAAGCAGTTTCTACTTGGTGGGACCGATTAATGTATATATTTTTGAAATAAACCATTCAACCATTATTATTATTTTTTTTTTTTATTACTGTAAGCGCATCGACTGCTTTGGTCATTAGCGCTTTATTCGACTATATTAGTACTTAGACATGATGGACTTATATTTTATCATACACATTAATCGTTTTTAAGAATTTCAGTGTGTTCTCTATATTTTTGATATCAATTAGGTTCGTGCTAAGGTTGAAAGAGATAGAGTACACGTTACGTAGTACGGTATGTAAAGGATACGTGCATATTATGTGTTCAATTGTCTTAGGAATGTTGCAGTTTTCACACGTCGGTTGTGGTTCATTTTGTAATAAGTGCCTATGGGTTAGTGATAAATGACCTATACGAAGACGATGAATGATGCTACTGTCTCTCCTATGAAGGGATACAGGTATTTTCCATTTTTGTATGTTTGGCTTTATTGTTCTCAGTTTTGCTTACTCTCTTCCCATTTTGCTGCCATAATGAGCGTATTTTGGTTTTATGAACTTTGGGATATATGCCTGGTTAGCAATGTTAACTTTACCTGAAACCTTATCATTAGTGGCCTTACGTGCAGCAATGTCAGCTCTTTCATTTCCTTAATATTAAAATGACTGGGAATCCATAAAAGTCAGTTGTTTTTCACAGTTTGCAAGGTGATTAATTGTTGCCAAGATCATTTGTACTAATGCATTTTTAGTATATGGATTTGATAGGCTTAATAGCGAGCTTTGAGAGTCACTGCTATGATAATTTTTTTCGGTTGACTGCCATTTCACATTATTATTATTATTATTATTATTATTATTATTATTATTATTATTATTTTAGGCGTCGACAACTAATCATTGCCTACTATACTTATTAGATCCTATCAAACAAATCTGCAGCTTTTAGGAATCTAATAACATTTATAATATGCTCCGACTGCCTAAGTAAATCTTCTTTCTAACCAACTTAAATAAAACTCAGATGCTGCAGTCCCGGGCATATACACAGTATGTGTTCAACAGATATTTGATCACCACAGCTCTGGCATGCCGGAGGAGGTTCGTTGCGTAACAGATGGACGTGAGTTAGTTGGTGTGTTATTCTCAGGCGCTGTGTCACTGTGTAGCACATATGGCAGTACAAAGGGCTTGCCATAGGCACATTTCGGCACCAATTATTGTGCAAGGACATGTTCCATCCATGTGCTATGCCGTCAATGCATATGGCACATCCTACCCCGATTCAGTTCGCGATCCATCCGTGTAAATCACCTTTGAGTTACGGTGTGCGTCCATTATAGATGCAAACTGTCGCTTATAAATTAAGTCAGGTGTGCTTTCCTTTTGAAAGCGTGAGTTGGAGGCAAGTTCACCTCAGGGACCATCCAAGGCGGAACTTCACCGTGACCTAACGGTAATTTGAGGTGAACGTCCAGCGTGTTCAATAATTCAGAAGCTCTCACCCCGGCCGGTCTTGTAATCGATGGCCTATCGGTAAATTCACGACAATATCCAAAGAGAATCCGATAATTCGGATGGTCCGGTTGGGCACAAATCCTAGCGACGTACCTACAGAGGATCTGGTCTCGAAACGAGATAGGCAAAGAAACCTGTCTCTGATATATTTTAGTGATGGGACTAGTGCGAAATGCACCGATGGAGCATCTCATGCCTGCGTGGTGGACAGGGTCCAATCTAGCCAGAGTTGACTTGGCGCCGAGGAGTAAGCTTCACAACCATATTCCAGCTTAGACAATAAAAGTGACTTATGCAACAGCATGGTGTCGGGATCTGCTCATCATTTTGTTCCAGCAAGACCCTTAAGAATATTAAGAACAGATTTACATTTATCCACTATGTAGTCTGTGTGTTCATTCCATCTGAGTTTATCATCAAAATTAGACCTAAGAATTTGGTCGACCTTGAGATAGGGATTGGCCAATCCTTAAAGTGTAAAAGTGGGTCATAGTGAGGTTTTCTTAAACGACAGAAATGCATGCATTTGGTTTTATTTCGCGAAAATTTAAAACCCAAATTTTCGGCATTTTGGATAATTTTATTTAGAGCCGGTTGGAGACCAGTTATTTTCCGATAGTTGTGTCTGAAAAAATATTAGAGGGAGAGGGAAGGGAGAAAAGGAGAGGGAGAGGAGAGGGAGAGGGAGAAAGGGAGAGGGAGAGGGAGGGAGAGGGAGGGGAGAGGGAGGGAGGAGGGAGGGAGGGGAGGAGAGGGAGAGGGAGAGGGGAGAGGGAGAGGAGAGGGAGAGGGAGAGGGAGAGGGAGAGGGAGGGAGAGGGAGAGGGAGAGGGAGAGGGAGAGGAGGGAGAGGGAGAGGAGAGGGAGAGGAGGGGAGAGGGAGAGGGAGAGGGAGAGGGAGAGGAGAGGAGGGAGAGGGGAGGGAGGGAGAGGGGAGAGGGAGAGGGGGGGAGAGGGAGAGGGGAGGGAGAGGGAGGGAGAGGGAGGGGGGAGAGGGAGGGAGGGAGAGGGAGAGGAGAGGGGGGAGAGGGAGAGGGAGAGGGAGAGGAGAGGGGGAGGGAGAGGGAGGAGAGGGAGAGGGAGAGGGAGAGGAGAGGAGGGGAGAGGAGAGGGAGAGGGAGAGGGAGAGGGGGAGGGGAGAGGGAGAGGAGAGGGAGAGGAGAGGGAGAGGGGAGAGGGAGAGGGAGAGGGAGAGGGAGAGGGGGAGAGGGGAGGGAGAGGGAGGGAGAGGGAGAGGGAGAGGGAGAGGAGAGGGGAGAGGGAGAGGGAGAGGAGAGGGAGAGAGGGAGGGGAGAGGGAGAGGAGAGGAGAGGGGAGAGGGAGAGGAGAGGAGAGGGAGAGGGAGAGGGAGGGGAGAGGAGAGAGGAGAGGGAGAGGGAGGGAGGGAGAGGGGAGAGGAGAGGAGAGAGGGAGAGGGAGAGGGAGGGAGGGAGAGGGAGGGAGAGGAGAGGAGAGGGAGAGGGAGGGAGAGGAGAGGAGAGGGAGAGGGAGAGGGAGAGGGAGAGGGGAGAGGGAGGAGGGAGAGGGAGAGGGAGGGGAGGGAGGAGAGGGAGAGGGAGAGGAGGGAGAGGGAGAGGAGAGGAGAGGGAGAGGGAGAGGAGAGGGAGAGGAGGAGAGGGAGGGGAGAGGGAGAGGAGAGGGAGGGAGAGGGAGAGGGAGAGGGAGAGGGGAGAGGGAGAGGGAGAGGAGAGGAGAGGGGAGAGGGAGAGGGAGAGGAGGGAGAGGGAGAGGGAGAGGGAGAGGGAGAGGGAGGGAGAGGGAGAGGGAGAGGGAGAGGGAGGGAGAGGGAGGGAGAGGGAGAGGGAGAGGGGAGAGGAGAGGGAGAGGGAGAGGAGAGGAGGAGAGGGAGAGGGAGAGGGAGAGGGAGAGGGAGAGGGAGGGGAGAGGAGAGGGAGAGGGAGAGGGAGAGGGGAGAGGGAGAGGAGAGGGAGAGGAGAGGGAGAGGGAGAGGGAGAGGGAGAGGGAGAGGGAGAGGGAGAGGGAGAGGGAGAGGGGAGAGGGGAGAGGGAGAGGAGAGGGGAGAGGAGAGGAGGGAGAGGGAGAGAGGGAGAGGGAGAGGGAGAGGGGAGGGGGGAGAGGGGAGAGGGAGAGGGAGAGGAGAGGGAGAGGGGAGAGGGGAGGGAGAGGGAGGAGGGAGAGGGAGGGAGAGGAGAGGGAGAGGGAGAGGGAGGGAGAGGAGAGGGAGAGGAGAGGGAGAGGGAGAGGAGAGGGAGAGGGAGGGAGGAGAGGAGGGAGGGAGAGGGAGAGGGAGAGGGAGGGAGAAATTGGTGATTGATTGAATTTATTTATTTAATTATTTATTTATTTATTTATTTTACAGTCTCGTTGAAATTAAGTCTTCATAGTTTCCTTACATTCTCACGAGAAACAAAATAAAAAAACAAAATAATTATACAGTTCCTAATTTCTAGATGTTAAAATAAATCAGACTTGTTTAAAAAAAAAGGTAACAATAGATTGCTCAAACGACAATAGCATAAGATAATGAAGTGTTGAAATACAAAGAAAAAATGTATAAGTGTATACATGTACAAAATATAGGATTAAATCTAGTAAAATAAATAAAGATTAATTACTATTTTCCTCAAAAAGTTTGAATTAAGACTCATATTTCGCTATCAAAGAGTTTTTAAGTCTTTTTCTGAAAGTTAAAAGATGACTTTTAAGGTTTCATCAAGCTCATTATACCACTTTTTTTAACATTAACGATTTTCCAACTGCTTCAGTAGAATATTTGGGCAATACTAATGTTTTATTAGATTGTCTCGTAGTACCTTCAATAAACTTTACATATTCGTAAATGTATCTTGGTGTTTTATTTTTAATTGCTGTACAAATCAATGTCAAAGTTTTGTATTTTTGGATGTCACAAAGAATACGGCCTACAGGTGTCCTTTCTGTTCAATGCAAATACATCTTACATGATACTCGAATTCCTTTTGTAATCCAATTTTTAAAATTATTTTTTAAATAATAATTCTTCAGAGGAAAGTATTTGCAATATACCGGTTGTATAATTTCATAGAATTTGGAGACAAACATACCACGTTATCTTCTGAACAAAATACTTTCCAACTTATTTTATCTAGATGTTTTTTTAATGAATCTAGGTTTTTGACATTTACATTATGTCAAACTATAAAATTTCTTTTATTTTTAATATTGTTATTATTATTGTATGTGAACAGCAGAGCATTATGATTAGAAAATTGTACAGGAATGTTAAAAGTTCTATGCTCGCCACTTTTAAGATTCGTAAGAATATTATCTATACAGGTACTCGAACATTGGGACACCCTTGTGGGCGTATTAACGCAACATTTTAAACCATATGAACTCGTTATATTTAACAACTTTTGTAACAGTAAAGAATTTTTTTTTAAATTTACATTTTAATGGTTTATGACTTTATCTAATGTTTGTTCCATGTTTTCCAAAAAAATGCTGTGGCTACGATACGGTCTGTACAATGATATTACTGTAATATTGCTGTTCCTCCACGTTTATAATTTGCACGCGTGAAATAAGCTGCGGTTTCGTAGTTATCAGTATTTGTCATTAATAATTCTTCCTCTCTCAGCCAATGTTAAATAAAGCATAAAACGTCAAAACTACTATAGGTACTCCTGAAAAAATAATAAGAGGTCGTCTGTCTTATTTGTAGTACTTTAAATATTGAGGTGAAGGACTGAGAGAGAAGGTTTATTTAGTTTCTTATATCTATGGAAAGAGTTGAGTGAAAAGAAGTTTTTAAAGAAGCAGTGCAATCTTTAACCGATCTGGTAGCGTAGTGGTCATATAACCTGCTTAGCATTCGGGAGGTAATGGGTTCGATTCCGATTACTGTCTACCTTGTATGAGGTTTTTCAGGGGTTTTCATACACATGTAGCGGCATGGTCACTGCGTATATGCACACCATGAGGCTACTTAGGCGAATGCGGGTATTTTTTCAGAACCCTAACTCCGTTCCTTCCGATCCTACCCTGACCACTCCCATCCTTAATCCCACCATGCATATACACATATGTACATATGCTGTGAATCCGTGATTGTGGCTGAAGGTTCTCGGAAAGCTCGAGCAGCCCGCACTCCCGCTTGGGGAGGGAATGAAATACGCCGCCTTTTCCCTTTATCTTTAGTATTATTATCCTTTGAGCTACTCTCGTCGTCACTTTGACCTTCATCATTATTAACCACAGTGTTTTTTGTCGCACTGTTCACTTCTATTTCTGTTTCACTAGGGTTACTGCTCTCTCATACGTGTTGCTTAAATCTTTAAGACCATGTCACGTGTGTACGTGCAGCGTGTATGATTATAATTAACGTCTATAAGAGATACAGAATTACTTAAACGTTTTTCCCTGACAATAAAAGTTAACTTCCTATTTATAATATAAATGGCATTATTCATTGTCTGTGTATCATACCTATATGGTATTGTGCATTGTGCAAATAAGTAAATTAACATGCCTACACTGATGAGCAACATATGATATACACTTAGTTGTAGGATTTACACTTTTTCCATCAATACAGTTTGCGCCAGCTAAAATAATAACAAAATCCTTATCATTGTAATTTTTTATTAAAGCTGAATTGTTTTCTGTAACCATGCTAAATTTTGCATTGGTTTAAATATAGTTTGAATATTAAAATTGCGAGATAACGCATAACTATTCAGGGTGTTAGTTAGATAACGACCATGGTTATCTGCCAAGATCAGGATCTTATTTTTTCTATTTTCAGGTACCGTTTTATCAATAAAATTACATTTTAAATTACATAATTTTTCATATTGCAATTTTAGTGTATCTAGTTCCGAGATACTTGTATTATAATTAGTCTTTAAGTCATTAATATCTTTATTTTCAAAAAACTCACTCTTATCCTCCATTTGTTTCTCATTCATTACACTACCATTATTCAAACAAAACAAAAGTTCATTAAGAAATGCCTTTTTTAGATTTCTAGTCGCTTTAAATCCATACTTTCGCGGTTCCGATTTAATTTCAGAAACCTTTAGATTTTCCATTATTGTCAGGTATCAGTATATGAACGGTTCAAGTATGTGATAAAACAAAGGTCATGCAACAATCTAAATTACATGAGGAAAACTACATAGGTACGAAAATAGACCGCTCTACGTAGTGATGTACACAATTGAGTGAAATTAAAAGACGGCAATTGGGCTTTTCCAAGTACGTCTACAGCTGATGTCACAAACTCCGCCCAAGCAGCGGATGCGGGTCAGCCTTTGTGGAGTATTGAGGAAAATTCATGTTTATTTAGTAAAGATGTCGTTTTTGAAAGTGTTCAGTTGAATGGGACGTACATATTGTACGTCGTTTCTCACCGAGAAACAGCTAAAGCTTTATTTAATAACCAATTTTTAACAAAAAAGTACAAATCTACGAATTATCACACAAGGGCTATGGAGCTACACCTACCGATCATTTATAAATTCCTTTTTCTTTATTAAACTGCAAGCAGACAATAACTATAGGCACATTATACATGTGTAGAAATTGTAGCACTAATAACCTTATCTTTATTATAAATTTAATAATGGTGATTGAGGTTAGCTTGTATCCAAATGTTTCATAAAGCGTTACTCAGACTGAACTTAAATGTTTCTTAGTACAAATTGTGCAAGTAAATCCACATCGTTTATTTATAAATAGATTTTATCTAACAAAGGAAGTATTTGTCACTTTCTCAAAGAAACGAGTTTATTACGGTAATAAAAGTGAAAAACATTATTGAATTCTTGAATTCTTAATTCAATCAATTATGAAAAAATCAACCCCGAACGGTTTAAGTTACTTTAAATGACAGTATAAAATACTTCGAATAATAGCATTTACAATGTCTATTTTATATCAGAACCTCCTTTATACTCCTATAAAAATGCACCAACGTTATACCAGGTGATCCGTTATGTTTTAACCACTGGACATCTTTCTTCTTATTGGTTTAGAAAAATGTTTAAATTATCATAGTTAAAATAAATTTTATTAGTATTCAGAATTATTTGGCAAAAAGGAAAAACGCATCGGAAATAAAAATACATTAAAAGAACATTATAAACACAGAATTTTCGGATTAAAAGTCACACAAATGACAATAAGTAACAGTACAGTAATATAAGCAATTATGTAAGCAATTATGTAACAATTTTCAACATTTTCCGTTTGCCTAATTTAACGTTGATTGTTCTATTTGAGTTTTGTATGTGAAAATACATTCCTGATCTAAAAAACAGTTTTTTTGCCTTTTTTGAACATTCAGAATTACTGCTTCTACCCATTTCTTACACAAAAGTTTATTCTTGGGGAAATGAAAAAGCCTCACCTCACAAGAATTATTGTCAGAATTACATCCGTAGACGACATAACGCATCTATTAAATAATTAATTCATTAAATATACCGTGCACATATACAATATCTGGCTACACGCTATGGAGTTTAGTTTTACTTAATTGCTGACGTTCCCCACCGATGCTGCTTCTACCGCCATGCGCCATATCTTATCTTCCGGTGAATTCATCATGCATTAATTGTAAGGAATCTCCACTCGCCCATTCATACTCAGATATTCACCATTCTCCTACTCATTCATTTACCAACTAGTTATTTTACTGAATGTGGTAAGCTACTTATTGATACCAGACTATTGTTTTAGAAATTAATGTTAAGTTAGATTGGTAAATGTTATTTAGGTACTATCTTGGTCATAAGTAATAGCCCACATACGTGCAGGCAACCAACATCCCACTTCGCCGATGCCACACCAAAATGTTTGCATGGAGAAGGGATGCAGGTAATCTTTTGTTGTATTTATTATTAATTAGAGAAACACAACAAATAATATCGCTATTATTACAATTACGTATTTTTAATATCCTGTGAAGGTAGTATATTTATGTGACACAATACAGATTCTCTTTACAACTCGTCGAATTTACTTAAGTAAAGTAAACAATATGTCTACAAAAATATTTATATAAACACGTGACTAACAAATTAAACTTAAACGATAAAGTGATAGACACATATTAGGTATTTTGAAATTACGTAAAGATAGACCACTTATGCAATTAATGTAATATTATAAATCCCTTAGAATATTATCATTTCAGAAAATTAATCGAGATGTTAATGAATTAATGCGTTAGTGATTATATTCAGTAATGTGATTTCAAGATTCGCATACAGATGTGTGTAAATACAAATAAGCGTTGAAACATTGTAAATAGTACAATATATAAATTAAAGTTTAGGTTCAATAAATTAAACTAAACTTTAAATACCTAATTCAAGAAAATATAAGCATAATGGTGAGAATACCAAGCTAAACACTTTCAGGCAACATCGGCGAAGTGGGATTTTGGTTGCCTATACGTATGCGGGCCATTACCTAGCAGTACCTAGTGTAAATTGTTTATAATCGTTAGGTTGCATGGCTTTTCAATAAATGAGTACATATTCTGTAATTTTATTATCACACATTATTAAATACCTTTTTTTGAACAACATTAAATGCCGGACTGTTGTATGTTGTGAATGGTGACAACGGTAACATGGTAAAGCTACAAAGGGAAGGAATAGGTAAAACAATATGATTGAATTTAAATTATGACCATTGAAGTAATAGAATTCTTACCCAGATTTTATGGCCTGGTGATGAGGGAAATTCATTTTGATCCACTCAATGGAAGAATGCTAATTAAGCAGCTACTTTTAAACTTAGCAAACATACCGACTACAGGGTGTTAATCCCATATATAGTGGATTATTTTTTAATTAATTAATGCCACTCTAAAGTCTTTAGCAACTCTCCCTTTCAGTTCTGACAACCAAAAATGGACTTAGGTAATGAAAATTTTAAAACGAGCTCCTTTAGGGAATGACCCAAAAGATAACTTTTTTTTATTATTTAGAATTTGTTAAATAAGTATGGTTAATGTGAAGCGCCTTTAGGATACGGAACTTAAATTGACCGAATGTAATTTTATTATCACACATTATTAAATGCCTTTTTTTGTATGAAAATTAAATTTGGATGAGTTTTATTTTGTATAAGATTTAAATTCCTTGTTACAAACTTATAAGAGGTAATGCGAAATTAAACAAATAATGTGTTAATACCCAACATATTAGTGTATATAGAAAGTGTTACACCCTAAATTAACATTACAGATGTAATTTAAGTGTAAAAATTGAGAAACCAGGTTATGTTGATTACGAACATAGATGTTGAGATGAAAGTTTCCACAATAAACCATAAGTGTTAGAAACTGGTGTATCCATATGTATTTTGGGTCATAGAATCCATTCCTGTTAATAATTTTCCTGCAAGAAGCAGAGTAGGTTAATTACAAGTAATTAATAATGATTATGAATTTTATTAAATGCATAAATAAAAAGTTTACTTCGAGTAGGATTGAAATACGACCGAATTGATATACCGAACCAATACGATGTAAATTTTGTCTGTGTGTATGTAGAACTTGTAAATTAATATTAGTCAAGTTGCTTTGGTATATGTGAATCCTTGGGATATTGCAGGCTCACGTTCCATTAAGATAAGTAATTTGATTTTAATCTCATTATATTTAGAAGTTACATCAGTTTTACATACATAAAGATAAAATTTATATGGATTGGGGCTTGAATCTCGATAGAGCAGTTGGTTAGCGCGTACTTAGCAAAGTACAGGTCGTAGTTTCAATCCTACTCGAGGTAAACTTTTTAGTTATGTATTTAATAAAATTAATAATAATTTTTAATTACATATTCGCCTTTGAACTTATTCGTTCATAACAAAACTTATAATAAATTAACATTAGTCAAGTTACTTTGGTGTGTATGAATTCTTGCTAAATGGCAGGCTCACATTCCATTAATATAAGCAATTTGATTGTAATCTCATTATATTTAGAATTTACATCAGTTCTACATACATAAAGACAATATTTACATCGATTGGGGCTTGAATCTCGATAGTGCAGGTAAACTTTTTATTTGCGTAATAAAATTAATAATAATTTTCAATTACGTATTTACCTTTAAACTTATACGTTCATAACAAAACTTATAATAAATAAATTAGTTATAAGTAAATTTGTGTATGAAAATTTGCATGTGTTTAAATTAAGATAGTTTAAGAGTTTTAAAAGGAAATAGGACAAATGGGGTATCTATGGAAAGTAAATTTTGTGTAGAATTCAAAAACAATTATGTCTTTAAGATCTGTTCCCATGTAAGAAAGTTATGTGTAAAATTAGTATTTTAAAATTTCTGAAGAATTGTTATCCAGTCATAATTAAGCTGTGTTATGTTTGTAAAGACAAAATACTATAATTGGCTTAGTTGTTTAGCAAAAAAAGCACAGGAAATTGTTATATTTTTTTCTCATTATCCGTTAATTCCTCAAAGCGAGAACATGTCACTCGGAGTGTACATGAATTCAAATTTAAAATGAATTGTGTGTTTTGTGTAACCTACAATAATGTAAGTATTAAACAATTGAAATTCTAAAATTGTCATAAGTTAGGCTGTAAAGGAACGCCGTCAGATATCCTATTTTTTTACTATTATTAATTATTTTCCTAATATTTAGTAACAAGACGCTGTCTTTTATCCAAATTTTCCTGTCGTGATTAATTATTCGCTAAAGACTGATATGAGATTCGCGGAATTTATTAAGATAAAGTGACTTGCTAAGTACACAGGTGCCAGCAATTATAAAAATTCGTAGAATTTTTATTAAAATTTAAACATGTTTCGTAACGTTGCAAATTAAACCCTCGTCGGGAGATGAAGCTGAACACCTAGTTTACGCCGTTAATCCACTAACATCGAAACGTAACCGAAAAAACTAGACGTGTTCATCAGTACTAAATTATCGACTGTAATTAAACCGCCTCCGCCGCTACTACCGAAAAACGTAAGTTATACCGTTTGCAATTAGTGAGATTGTTACCTGTAAACCAGAAACCATCCGGTGATCTATTTCGCGGTAAATAATTAATATCATTATTGTTAGACACGAACGATTCAGCTTAATAGAAAACAAAGGTTTTATATTTTAAACTCGGCCAACATAACAAAGTTATTTCATATATATAAAAACCTGTGCAATAGTATAATTAATATTTCAAGGTAAACAAATAATCCACAGCTACCGTGCAAAATCTACCATCAAAACGAAAAGCTTTCATTTATTTAAAAGGGCCAAATTGAATTTAAACGTGAATGAGTTTATTTTCATAAGAACAGCAGGTATAAAACTACAGTATTCTTATAGGTTCGAAATCCGACCGCTTTAAAAATATTGATTATTTCTGTGAAAGCAGAGCACTGTACTCGGCGTCTTATCTCACACGTGTTTATAACAGTTTTATCTTGCTCCCGACTTCGGTAGTTTAAGTCTAAATATCTAAATTTATAAATAATAGGAAATAAATGTATATAAACTTTTTAATCTATTTGTTCAGTGTTGAGGGCCTTAATAACGAACCCCGATCCTCATTTTGCAAGTACAAAATACGACTGAGCTAAAAGGGCAAAATGAAAATTATTCATTTTAATTAATGTACTTAAACAAATAAAACATAATATAAGGTTAACGTGAATATTTGTCCGAGCGGAGTGGTATCGACAGTCAGGGGTTAGGTTTGTATCTGGTCTGGTAAATAAGTACAAAATAAGTCAGGATAGTTCAAAGTAAGTAAACTAAGTAAGTAAACTAAGTGCCTTTGTATGGCTGGGGATCTGGTATATATATATATATATATAGGAGAAATTGGAGAGTGAGAAACAGGATAACAACTGATAATATTTTTAAATTATGTTATAGAGCAGCTGTGGAAACAATTTGGAAATAAGTATTGATATGAATTATATATAGGAATGGAAAATTTGTAAGGATTCAAGCAGGATCATTACAAATTATTGTATTTTTGATACAATAACTTTAAATTAAATTATTATATTTGAAAATGTAATAAATAAAATCAGTGTTTCTGAAAAGTATTGAAGAAAATATTTATGCAGCATACCTGTATATAATTATGCTGTAGATCTTCCACCGTTGGATCAATATTATTAATGGAATTCGAATTACTTCTGAACTGGATATTGGAACATCGATATTGACAATGGAGCAGCTGAAAGAATGCAAACATAAATGTGAGCGAATGAATCTTACATTTTTATTTGAGGTTACGTTGAATATTATTATTGTATATCACCTATGTGCACGTGTGTAAAGGATTTGGGTATATTATATACTAGTCTGGAAAATATTATAACCGTTCATTAATTTTATAGTGATTCAATATATTTTAAAAAGCAAAAGATACTTACCGAAAATATATCTTCGTTATTGTTTAGTCATGATGAAATATGTGAACAAATTCAAGTCAATGATGATCGCATGCACGCAACTTGCTATATAATTACAGGTGATACAAGGCCCTTGAGTAAGGTTGCGAATATAAAATACCAGATTTATCTTAAAATAACAATTGATTTAATTTTGGCAAAGGAACCTAACGCAAATGTTTAATGTTTTTTTTATGCTGAACTGATACTGAACTATGTCCCCTGGGATGCTAGACGAGGCAATTTTATTAAACAAGTTTAACATTAATCATCATAATAAATTAATGATGGCACAACGTGCTGAAGTAATTGTAATCAAATGCATTATAATTTATTTAAGCAATTCATCTCAAAATATTTCATGGGACTCAAACGTGGTGATAATTATAATTATATTAATAATATTAATTTAAGATGTCAATATATATATTATATATATATATATATATATATATATATATATATATATATATATATATATATATATATATATATATATATATATATATATATGTTTACTGACATCCATAAAAATTGCAACACCTAGAATTTGTTGAACGATTTTATTAGAATTTTCGTCGACGATGTCTTTCATTAGAACAAACTACAATCAGTGTATAATTAACTGTCAATTTTGCAAATTGTTGGTTCACAATTTCGTTCTGAACTTGGGAACAATGCCAAGAGTACGTCAATATCAACATTTTTCCCAATCGACTGATTTTGAACGTGGCCGTATTATTGGCATAAGAGAGGCCGGAGTTTCGCTAAGAGAAATTATTCGTCGTGTAAACCGAAATGTTACAACGGTATTGAGATGTTGGTCCAAATGATCCGAGGAAGGGGTGCAACAATGTTGCCCTGGATCTGGACGTCCACGGAGGACTACAGATCCCGAAGAACGTCGCTTAAGAATTTTGGCCACAAGAGACAGATTTTCAACAATTCAATCGATTACAATGATTGCATGAGAGGTGTAGGAACCAGAATGTCAATGTCATCTGTTTATCGCCGGATTAGGTCTTATGGGCTGCGTTCATATCGTGCATTTTTATGTCTTCCTCTTACACCACTTCACCGTCTACGCAGTTTAGAATGGAGCAACGAAAGAGCGAATTGGGGGCAAGAATGGCATCGAAGTGTGTTTAGTGACGAGTCTCGATTTTGCTTGTGGGCCCACGATCGTCGTAGTAGGGTCAGACGGATACGCGGAGAACGTAAAAATTTAACATTTTTTGTGGAACGCAACACAGCCCTCACACAAGGATGGATTATATGGGGTGCAATATGTTACGGTAGCAGATCACCCTTGGTCTTCATTGATGGCAACTTAAACGCCGCTGGTTATATTGCAAATGTGCTAGAAGCCGTTGCGCTTCCATATATTCAGGGGCTGGAAAAACCCATTTTCCAACAGGATAATGCGCGCCCTCATACTGCAAGGGCTACAACACGTTTTTTTGGAAGAAGCTAACATTGCCGTCATCCCATGGCCTGCTCGGTCGCCTGATTTGTCGCCCATTGAACATGTATGGGATGAGGTCGGTAGGCGACTGGGTAATTTACCACATCCTCCAGATAACTTACACGATCTCCGGCTATGGATTCAAGAAGCTTGGGTTGATATACCACAGGCAGCTATAGATCACTTGATTGATAGCATTCCACGCCGTCTAAATGAGTACATTACAAATTGTGGCCGAGCAACCCATTACTGAAAAAAACATTTTTAGTTTTTGTTCTTTTGTTTTCAAATTTTAATCGTTTGTTTGTTCTACAGAAAGACATTGTTGACGAAAATTTGGTCCTAGAGAGAGGCACCCGGAATTGTGTATAGGTAAAACAACCTTTAGACACTAACATATAAGAAAATTTATATATGCTATCCGGCACCATTTATATGAAAGTGGGCGGGATTAGTTGGTTGAACTCACAAATATTTATTGTTGGAACGTGATGGTTTGCTATCTTTAAATATTGGAGTATTTAGTTCGAATTCATAACTACTTTAGACTATGAGATACATGAATATTCGTGAGCCACTAAATTGATTTAACTATTGTTAGTTTACATTTAACGCAGCAAACAACTTTCTCTTGTGAGAAAGGATTATTACAATGAAATTACAACTATATGCGCATATATGAATTTTTTTGCATTTGTGAAAATATTGTAAATATTTACCATTATTTGGTGTATGATAATATGTAATTTTTAATCTCTCAGTGGATTGAATTATATTATATTAGCTTTCACATACAATTATTTCTTGAGAAAACCTTAGTGGCATCTTGTTTGTCGTTTTAATTAGTATCGCATGGCTTAAGATGCCAAGATATGGTACTTTGAATTAGTTACTACACATTAAAACCAACACAAAATTTGGTGTTTATGCATTTTCTATGACGATATTGATTATGTCCTGTAGATGTCCAAATGGTTATTTATGCACCACTTTCGTTGGGAAGTCCAATAAGTACATTTTATGCATTCTCCGTGACCATTTAGATTTTGGCCAATATATGTCAAATTCGTTCTTTATGCACCAACTACATTGAGAATAGTTCTCAAAGCATTGCATCGATGTCCAATAAGTAAATTTAATGCATTTTTCGCGACCACATGCGTCTTAGCTAAGCGATGTGAAAATCGCTATCTTGCACCAATTTGGTTGGAAAAACGTACCAAACTATTACATCGTTGCTGAATATGTGTATTTAATGCATTTTCTTTGGTCCATATGGATTTTGCCCAATAGATGTCCAAATCTTTATTTATGTACCAATTCCGTTGGGAATAGATCCTAAAGCATTAATCGTAGTCCAATAAGTACATTTTATGCATTTTTCGTGATCCTTTATATTTTGACCAGTAGATGTCGAATTCTTTCCTTATCCACCAATAACGATGAGGACAGGTCCCAAGCATTGCATCAATGTTCAATAAGTAAATCTAATACATTTTTGCGCCCACATGCATCTTAACCAAGCGATGTGAAAATCAATGTTGGAAAAACATTCCAAAGTATTGCATCGTTGCTCAATAAGTGTATTTTATGCATTTTCCTTGAACATGTGGATTATCACCACGAGATGTCTAAATCCTTATTTATGTAGCAATGTTGTTGGAAAAACCCAATACATTATTTTAATACATTTTCTGAGACCCTATGAATAGTGGATAAGAGATGTCAAAATCGTAATTTATACTCCAATTTCTTTGGGGAAACGTCCCAATATTTCAGCTCGATGTCGAATAAGTAAAGTTTATGCATTTTCCGTGACCACATGTATTTTGACCAATAAATGTCCAAATCGTTATTTATGCACCAATTTAGTTGGGAATAGATCCCAAAGGATTCATTGTAGGCCAATATGTACATTTTATGCATTTTCCCCGACCATTTAGATTTTGGCCAATAGATGTCGAATTCGTTCTTTATGCATCAATTACGTTGGGAAAGGGTTCCAAAGCATTGAATCGATGACCAATAGGTAAATTTAATGCATTTTCCACGACCACATGCATCTTAGCTAAGTGATGTGAAAATCGCTATTTTTGAATCAATTTCGTTGGGAAAATGCCCCTAAGTATTGCATTGATGCCCAATAAGTGGATTCAATGCATTTTCTTTGAACACATGGATTTCCACCAAGAGATGTACAAATCATTATTTATGTAGCTATGTTGTTGGAAAAACCTCTAAGCATTGTAACGTTGCCTAAGACGTTATTTCAATACATTTATTTATACAATATTGTATAAGAGAAGTCAAAATCATAATTTATGGAGCAATTTCTTTGGAAAAACGTCCAAACACGTTAGGTTTATGCCAAGAACTGAATTTTCTGCATTTTTGCAAACGCATTACATCCATACCCGAGAATTGAATTTGCGGCGACTACGTGCCTTTGGACCAAGATATATCAAAGCCTTGACTTATGCATCAATTTCGTTTGAGAAAAGTAAAAATGAAAGGCATATTTTTATTCATAATAGTCTTCACAAAATCATTGCAAGAATTTACAGTATTGTAAAAATAATTTATAGTATTAAAAAATTCATTTTTCGTACGCACGTTATCTCGGTCTAACGTCATATACTTTTGAAACTTGATATATAGCACCTATTGATTTTCAAGTACATAGGTTACCAAGTCCGAAGTTTGATTATATTCTGATAGACAAAAACTTTTTTAATTCACGGTTGTTTTCTTTTATTTAACAAAATAACTAAAGGAAGCAAAAATAATAATAATTTACTGTCGATTATCCTAGTTCAATCAAATAGTCTAGTTAGAAGTAGCTTAGAAAAACTAAATGTTAATATAATTTTATAAAAGTTGAAAATGTTCAAAGTGACATATATTTGTTTTACATTCATTCAAAAGTCGAACACTTTTTGCTTGATTTCTAGTGTAAAACATAATGTTTTATTGCAATAGTGCAATAAATATGTTACGGCACGCTGCACTGGTACTTATACTAAGCTTATTTAAAAGGTCATACTGCAAATGAGAACTAAACTTCATTTGCTAACATGCAAAGGATTTTGGGTTATTTGTATTTTTCATTTTTTGATGTAATTAAGTGAAACGTAATTGGGCCAGTGTGTAATTAATATACCATTAAAGTTACATTCAAAGCACTGGAAATAGTGTCTAAACTATCAAATCCAAAATAAGTCATTACATTGAACTTTACCACTTTAGTTAACAAACATATTTTAGGAGATAGTATACTGCACGGTAATAAGCTAGACTATTGCATAGGCATGTCAACCTAACCTCGTAAACCAATGAAATAACACCAATTTCAGATTTTGAACTAATCACATTGCAAATAACTGATAAGTGTTACACAAGCTTATTATTGTTTTGTATCTACATGTTTAATAACTAGCTAGTTACAAACTGAAGGTACTTAATAGACATGACTAATTTTTTACACACTTTTCTTTATTAAACTTGCAATGCAATGCAATAGTCAAGTAAAATATATTCGTGTACATATATATATATATATATATATATATATATATATATATATATATATATATATATATATATATATTACAATATTACAGATTAGTGAAATTTGACAGGCCTGTCATAATAAGTTAGTCATTCTGCTATATCTAAATTGTAATAGAGTTGGTCTTGCATGTAACGATGAACTTATGAATTAATGCTTTGAAACAAAGTATGTCGATCATTGATGCGTTATAATCTAGTTTCTGTAATTTATGTATGTCGAATTTGATATAATTGTAATAGCGTGTTATTCATTTTTTATGACATTTACAGTGTATAAAATTATATGTAATATTAGTAATTATCTTAGTTTTAAAATAGAAAGTCTGCCAAATGCAAATAAATTTATTCTTCTTAAATTTTTAAAAAAAATTTTATAAAAATAAATTTGTTAAAAAAATTATAAAAATTTATTTAAACTTTTTTATTAAAAAGATTTTTAAATATTTATATTTAAAATATTTCTTTTTAAAGTTATCAAAAAAAATAAATTTACCTAATTCTTTTTATAATATATATATTAAAAAAAAAATGAGCAAAGCTCTAAAAATGTATGAAGCAAAAATTTAATTTAATAAATTTTTATTATTTCATTTAAAAAAATAAAACTTACTTATTCAAAACGTAAATAAATTATTTTTCCGATCTAATTTAATTTTCATTTAATTTTTTTAAATAATTTTTTATTCTAATATGTAGAAATGTATTGTTTTTTAAATGTGAATAAAATTGTAAAATCAAAAAAATATGAAGCATATAGACACATATCATGCATGTTTAACAAACTCTTGTAATTTCTTGACACAATTTACTTTCAAGACACTTTTTAAAAAATAAAATTTTGACATTCGTTAAATGACAAGTTTATCAAAATTGTAAAAACAATTGTTTAAAAAAAAAGTCTTCTTTTATTATTACACAGTCCATAGAAAAAATTAAAATATAAATTCTATATATGTATAAGAACAAAAATAATTTATTTATCAATATTAAAAAAATGATCATAATTTAGAGCAATTTTTGAATAAATCCAAACACTTAGGTTTATGAATAACTGAATTTTCATTTTAAACATTACATCTACCACGAATTGAATTTCGACTACTGCCTTGCAAAATTATATCAAAGCCTTGACTTAGATCAATTTCTTGAAAAGAAAATAAGGCATATTTTTATTCATAATAGTTCAAATCATAAAATTTTATATTGTAAAATAATTTATAGTATACAAATTATTTTACACGTAACTGGTACTTATAATTTTAAACTTATATTAAACCTATTGAATTTTCAAGTACATAAGTCCAATAATTTATTTATCTAAAAAAATTTTTAATTCAGTTTTTTTTTATTTAAAAATATAACTAAAAGCAAAATAATATAATTACTGTCGATTATCCTAGTTCAATAAAATCTAGTTAGAAGTAGCTTAGAAAAACTAAATGTTTTAATTTTTAAAAGTTGAAAATGTTCAAAGTGACATATATTTTTTTACATTCATTCAAAAGTCGAACACTTTTTGATTTCAGTTAAAACATAATGTTTTATTGCAATAGTGCAATAAATATGTTAGCAGGATTACTTACAAGCTTATTTAAAGGTCATACTGCAAATGAGAACTAAACTTCATTTAACATGCAAAGGATTTTGTATTTGTTTTTTCATTTTTTGATGTAATTAGTGAAACGTAATTGTAGTATAATTTAAATTACATTAAATGTAAATTCGGTTAAACATCAAATCCAAAATAAGTCATTACATTTACATTCTTGACAAAATTTAAGATAGTATACTTCTAATAATAGTACTTTGCTAGAAAAACTTTGAAAACCAATGAAATAAACTATTTCAATTTTGAATAATCCATTCAAAAATGAAAGTTTACAACATTATTTTTACACTTAAATACTACTTGTTACAAACTGCAAGGTACATCTAACATGACATTACTAATTTATTACAAAATTCATTATAATCATTTACTTAAAAATGCATTGATATGAATTACTAATAACGTGCATATGTTTTAAAATATATAATCTGTACATATATATATATATATATATATATATATATATAATTCATATATTATAATAATATATATATATAATAATTACAATATTAAGATTTTAGTAAATATATGAAGGCTTGTAATTAATAATTGCATTACTGCTATATCTGAAATTGTAAAAACAGTTAGGTATGTGAATAAACAGATTGATTATTGAACCAAGATATAAAAATTAATTTATTTTTTTATCATAATTTATTATAAATTTTTTTAAGTACATATTTGTTTGACGATTTGATAATTTTAACTACAAATTCATAATCTGTATTACATCATCTTATCTTTAATGTACTTCTTGACAAAGATAATCATTTGTTCCTCATTTTTCCTATGATAACATTAATGATTTTTGCTTTTAGATAAACGTGGTTATCATAACAGAGAAAATTTACACTTGTTTTCTTAATATTTTATCAAGATTGATTCTCATATTTTTAATACAAATTTCAAAGGATAATTGACACTATTATTATAATATCATTTTATAATTAAGTATCTTTTTTGCCTCTAAACACACACTACATTAAACATACCTTTCAATTCCCTTATTTCGGAATTTTTTCATTTGTAATCCAAGCAATCATTTTAGAAATTACCAATAAAAGAAAATGATAATTCTATCTTTATTGGAATTTATTTTGTTCGACATTCATCAATTTCCGAAAAATATAATCTGATATGATTCGAAAACAATATTCGTTACGTTAATGATATTTAAACATCTTTTTGACTTGATAATTATTTCGAATATGTCTGGTATTTTTAAATAGCTCAAACAATTACACAAGATATTTTGCCTTTTGGTTAAAGGTGGGAATAGTTTAGATAATAATCTATCTGTATTCATTTGTAAGATATATTGCCCAATAAGGATGAGTGGCATAGTACTTATTTGAGGAACCGATTATCAATGTCATTATACAACCAAACATTAATTTCACTTTGCAAACACACTTTTGATGTTTATAAATTTTAATTCTTTCATTCGTGATGAATGTACATAGATGATGAATTTTTAGTTTGAATAAGTCAATTGCGAAATAACTGAAGATAATGTACACAACATATCATTGTAAATTTGTATTTAGCAGTTTAATAATCTATTGCTTAGTTAAAACTGAGTACTATAAAATATAATTTTTACATACTTTTATAAGACTATTGTAATGCAATGTCAGTAAATCATATTGTGTATATATATATATATATATATATATATATATATATATATATATATTATATATATATATATATATATACTATATTATGAAATTTGACAGCTGAATTATTGACATTCTCTATTTGAAATTTCTAAGTATGTACTTGTCATTGTAAATAACTAGATTACATGAATAAAACAGAAGTATTATATTTCTTTTTTCCATTTGACTTAGTAACTAAGTCAAATTTCCGATTATGAAAAACAATCAGGTAAATGTCAATCATTCTTTACGAATTGCTTGTATAAATTCATTCTGAACTTTGAAGTCATTTCATTTGAAAGTTATAACATCTAATTTTGTTCATTGCATGTTAATTTTGAACACTGGACGTATTGATTGTAGATTTGAGGCCGAAATGTATGATAATTTGTGTAAACGAAAATTATTAAATTCATGAACTATTGGTATCAAATTTGTTGAAGAGTCATTTGAAATTGAATGTCAATTATATAGTTGTTAAAAATCGATGAAGAGTATTTAAATATTATGAATATGAAAGAATTTTTATAATAGTTGTCTCGATCAATTCAAAATATTTATAATAGACATCAAGTAATGTTTAATATTATTAAAGTGAAATTATGCAAATTTATCTATACTAATTCCAATTTGAAATCAAGATCATTGAGAACAAAGCAATGCATAATGCTGTAATTTCGGTCAACTAAGCATTTAAACATTAACATTCTTCGATAAAACATTATTGATAGAATTTAAAAAATCATTTATAAATAAATATAAAAAGCAATTTTATGTTTACATTAAAATAATGTTATCATAAATTTATAAAGTCGAATTTGTTGTATTTCATGAAACACTGATTGACGAACTGAATTGCATCATAAAATCAGTTTAATAAATTTCTAGATTATTTTATGAATATACGTTTATGTAAATGTGATTTTATTTGTATACATATGTGTTGATAATTTTACATAAATTATATATATATAATATATATTAATATATATATATATATATATATATATATATATATATTATATATAGTATATGTATAAACACACACACACACAACACACAATTCATACACACACATCACACACTATCTAAATTGATAACACCTAGAATTTATTAAACGATTTTATTGAATTTTTCGTCAACGGTGTCTTTCATTAGAACAAACAAACGATTAAAATTTGAAAACAAAAGAACAAAAACTAAAAATGTTTTTTTCAATAATGATCCCATACGTGTTCAATGTTCAAATCAGGCGACCGAGCAGGCCATGGGAGGACGGCAATGCTAGTTTCTTCCATAAAATGTGTTGTATCCCTTGCCGTATGAGGGCGCACATTATCAAATTGGACGATATGAACGCAGCCCATAAGACCTTATCCAGTGATAAACCGATTACATTGACATTCTGGGTCCTGCACCTCTTATCCAATCATTTGCAATCGATCGAGTTGTTGAAAATCTGTCTCTTGTGGCTAAAAGTCTTAAGCAACGTTCTTCGCGATCCGTAGTCCTACGTGGACGTCCAGATCCAGGGCGACGTTGTTGCACCCCTTCCTCGGGCCATTTTGACCAATATCTCACTACCGTTGTAACATTTCGGTTTACACGACGAGCAATTTCTCTTAGCGAAAGTCCGGCCTCTCTCATGCCAACAATACGTCCAGTTCAAAATCAGTCAATTGGAAAAAATGTAGATGTTGACGTACTCTTGGCACTGTTTCCAAGTTCAGAACGAAATTGTGAACAAGCAATTTGAAAAACTGACGGTTAATTACACACTGATTGGTTTGTTTCTTCAAATTTATTGTTACTACGTGCAAAGGAAAAAACACAAGAAAACAAAACTACTATCTAGATTTTATTCAAATTGTAATCGTTGGATTGTTCTAATGAAAGACATCGTTGACGAAAATTTCAATAAAATCGTTCAATAAATTCTAGGTGTTGCAATTTTCATGGAAATCAGTATTATATATATATATATATATATATATATATATATATATATATATATATATATATATATATACAGGAAACTACTCATACGATTTCTACCTAAAAAACAAATTTCTAATGAACGAAGTTGTTCATTAGCTTCAGATATACCAGACAATTTGACTTCATATGAAAGCTTCAAAAAAGTATTTCCATCATCGTATATGTACATTTCTCAGTGCACGAATGAAAGAATTAAAATTTATAAACAATCAAATAAGAGTGCTCGTTTGACAGAGGTGAAATTCAAGTTATGTTTGGTTGTATAATGATCATGTGCTATAATCGTGTTCCTCAAATAAGTGACTACTGGCCTACTCATCCTTCATTGGGCAATATATCTATACAAAGTGCAATATCCAGAGATAGATTCAAGCTTATTTCTTCAAAAACGTATTTTGCGCCACCGACTAAACCAAACAATGCGCCCAAAACATACTACATTGATGATATAGTTCAGTGTTTGAAAGGTACATTTCAAAAATACCGCCAGGACAGTAGTTTCCAAAGCATTGATGAATCTATGACAAAGTTCAAAGAACGTTCGTCATTCAAACAATACATGCCACTAAAACCAGTAAAGCGAGGAATCAAGTTGTGGTTGAGATCCGATTCCTGTACGGGATATACGTATGATTTTAATATTTATTCCGGACGAGAGACAGAACGTCTAGATGGAACTCTTGGCGAACGAGTAGTAAATAAACTCGTCCCAACTGCAAAGGAAAAGGAAATTACCTTCTGTTTTGATCGTTTTTTTACTTCGGTCAATTTACTACAGAATATAGATTACGCCGCAGTTGGAACTTGCAACCAAAATAGAAAAAACTTGCCGAAAATAAAGGAGAAATTGAAAAGAGGCGAATATGTTTTTAAATGCACTGAAGATGGCCTGATGTGTGTGAAATGGCAGGATACAAAAGAGGTCCTTCTTTTGACTAATTGCCATAAGGCGAACGTGGTAACCGTTACTAAAACAGAGAAAGATGGATCCAAAATCGATATTCCTTGTCCGGAAATGGTTGCTACATATAGACAAATTATGGGAGGGGTAGATCTAGCAGATCATATGATGGGAATATATGAGTTAGATAGAAAATCCAACAAGTGGTGGAAAAAAGTATTCTTTCGTCTGTTTATGATGAGCACCGTAAACGCTTGGATTATCTATAGAGAAAAGATCGACAAAAAAAAAACTACCATTTATTCAGTTCCTAGTACCATTAGCTGAAGAAATGATAGCCGAAGGAACAAAAGTAGCATCTATACGCCGTTTGTCAAAGAGAGGTAGGCCATCTAAAAGACAGAGACTGGAAAGTGTACCTTTACATCTACCAGTAGAAGGTGCTACTAGAAGAAGATGTAAAAGGTGCGCTGAAAATAAAATTCAAATCCGTACGAAGACAACTTGCCAGGAATCTGATGTTCCTCTTTGCTCAAAATGTTTTGCAAATTATCATAAATAAAGTTATTTTTGTTCTTATACATAATATAGAGATTTAATATTTTACATATTTTTTTTCTATGGAACTGATGGTACACATAAATACCACAACAGAAGACTGCTGGTACTTATTTTTACAACCACCCCCACTAACCCCTGTTGTTTTTTTACAATTTTTTTGATAAAACCGATACCTTTGGTCCATATTATGACGAAATAGATCAAAAAAAGTTTATATATTTTATAAATAAAAAGTCGTCTTGAAAGGGTTAACACAATTTGGTTGCTTCAAGCAAATGTTAACAAAGTGAAGCCTTTTGTTGATAACAATGACAATGGAATTAATGTTGGATACTATACTGCTTATCCCGAAGCGTCATTACGTTGTGTTGCGAGAGATTTAGGTGTACCAATGATATCTATTCAACGAATTTTAAAAAAAACATAAGTGTTATCCATGTTCTTTTAACCTAGTTCAAAGTTTAAGGGAAACAGACTATAATAAAAGAATACAATTTGCAGAATTTGTGTTGATAAAATGTCAAGAAGATAATGAATATTTAAAGAATATTATATGGTGCGACGAATCAAAATTTACGATAAACGGAATGTTTAACAGGCACAATTCGCATCACTGGAGCGAAGAAAATCAACACTTAACAAGAGTAGATGGGACTTTAATGTGTTTTGTGCGATCAGAGACAACCAGGTTGTAGCTCTCCACTTTTATGATGGAAACTTAAACGGTTAGAAACTGTGGTAACATAATTTTATAATTTTTTATTTTCTAAAAACTACTTTTTTAGGTCAAAGATATCTCAACATATTAAGAGAATTAAAAACAAATTATTTAGAACGTTTACTACCGCAAGAATTTAGAAAAATATTTTTTCTTCATGATGGAGCTCCTCCTCACTGTTCCCGAATGGTAAACCAATTTTTAGATGAGACGTTTGAAGATAGGTGGATAGCTAACAATGGTCCTTTTCGGTGGCCCCCTCGTTCACCAGACATAACAGCTTTAGATTTTTGTATATGGGGCTACGTAAAAAATGAGGTGTATTCCCATCCCCTTACAACAAGGGAACATTGTGAACTTAGAATTCGCAATGCATTTAATTCTCTCCCTGCAGCAATGATTAAGCGTGCAACAAACGAAGGTGTGATAAGAAGACTTCATTAATGCTTGGAGGTTCAAAGACGAAATTTTGAACACTTATGAGTTTTTGTAATTTATATATGTGGAATTACATTAAAAAAACACGGCCTACTTATAATAAGCAACAATACGGCAGAAATAATTAATATTTTTAAAAACGTGTTAATATCTTAAAAACGCTTAAGTTTGGGTATAGGGAAGTGAACATAAACTTCCCTTATTTTTCGCCGTAGAATTAAGAAATAGAATAAAAATAAGGTAGTTTCATTTAGTAAAATTAAAATATTTGACATTTTTGAAGTTGAAATTTTCATCATTTTTTTAAGAACCCTGTATGCAGAAAAGTAGTTGTCGACAAATCATCAATTACCTTGATCTTCTTACTAATTAACCCGATAAGATATGTTTTACAGGGTGTTACATTTAAAATAACAACGTTGCTGTTCACCTCCGATATAACCGGAAGTAAAATGTCTGTCAAAATATTTTACACATATTTGCCATAACTTGTTATTTATCTATGCCAATTTTTATAGAAATCGTGTGAGTAGTTTGGTGTATTTACTGTAAGCTCGTCGAGAAAGAGCTTATATATATATATATATATATATATATATATATATATATATATATATATATATATATATATATATATATTATTATACGTAGTGGTCCCATTTCGTGGTGACAGAACGTTTTCTCTGGTATATGGTATCCAGGGGGTCACAGAAGCCTGTACGCGATGTTTCACGATAGCGCCACTTGGATCATATATACGAATAAATTGCGATTTTAGTTAACAATATAGATACGAGGACGTCGCTTCGATCAGAAAGTATAAGTTAAACCTTTAAGTGACACCACTGACGTTGTGGCACCATTCAGTTTGAACCACATGCGGTGCAGAGTCAACCAGTTTACGGTTATTCTACGTTACATTTTACTACTCTATTACCTGACTCAATAATCCTTTGCATTTGTTACTTAAGATTTATTTTATTTACAATTGGATTTTGCTTGAAATATTAATAGAAGTAATGTTTTATTCGAAAGAATGTTTTTACATTTTATAATGCTTAGCTTCAATCACGGAAATTTACATGCAATTATTTGTGTGCATCATGCATTTTGTTTGCCATGTTTAGTTTTACTACACACTTCAGGAAGTGGGCAAAAATTTTACATTTCCTTTAATAATTATTATAAGCAGATTTTTTGTGCTCGATTCCTTTAATAAATTCATTACTAGAATTGACGAGGGCACCAAAACAATACTATAAAAATTCTTCTAATTATAATAATGTACCCCTGGCCGAGGAGGAGTATATCTTTGGCATCGAGGGCTCCTCCACAATTTATAAATTGCCATTTATTTTTAAATCCGGTCGCTACTTCAAGCAAATCTTGATGCCTAGGTGGGAACTGAAATTATAAATAATTTTTTAAGGTATCTACACAAGTGTCATCATCGTTGCCTTCAACATCTCAACAACATTCAAGTTCACCTGTCCCCAAGCCGGTCGAAAATAAAAAAAGGAATAGAGAACAAAATACCCAGATAGAATTTATCAACTTTTGCAAAAATGAGCTTGCAAAAAGTGATTACATCGATGAATTTTATACAGCTGTAATGTCGTGGGCAAAGAAAATGAATCCAGCCCACGCTATTTACGCAGACTTGCACATAAATCAAATTGCGGACCTAGGGTTACTAAATAAATTAGCAGAAACGCATCAATGATCGACACCACTTCCACTCGTTTCACCGACTGGTCCATGTAAGCTTCATTAAGTTCATCGTTACATGCACCAGTACGAACTCCCCTATTACAATCTTCAGATGTAGCAGGAATAACAACTTATTATGCACAGCCCAGTCAGGATTTCACTAATCTGTAATAGTTTTTTTTAGATGTTGAAATAGGTTTTGTAACAGGAAAATTACGTTTATTTTTCAATAAAGTAAATGCTCTTACCTTTAAATATGTTTTTCTTAAAACTTAAAACTTTATATGTCTCAGGTATAATTTTACATAAAGATGGCGCAGATATTCCAGTTGAAAATTTCAAATCTTCAAAAGAACGACCTGTGGCTAAGTATATTAATAAAGTTGTTAGTCTCTCCACAGCGATTATGCATTCAAGCATTTTCGTATCTTGTCTAGAAATGATTGGAGAAACCGAATTCGGAATCCATTCCCAAATAGTCTCTGAACTCCATAGGAAAATTATCACACAACTCATGTAACAGACGCAAATTTCCATATCTGTTGCTGTTTTCCAACCAAGGTTTCCTCGAACATCTTCTTTGTCTCTTATTTTAAATAATCATATACTCAGCCAAGCACAAGGCCATCTTTAAGTATCGTTTTTTAGTTATTTTATCCATGTCAATCTAAAACACACGTTAAAGTTGTTAAAAGTTTCAACGTTACAAGAGCCACGATTATCACGGGGGGAACTGGACACTTTTTCATTTACATTAGCACTTTTATCATTTGGCGTTCCACAGGATAGACTAAAATCATGCGATAGGACGTTGCAATTTTTAGGAAAGAAATATTGAAGACGCGACACCCCTGGCTGCTCGAAAATTCGTGTGATTGGAACAGGGCGCTCCAATTGCACAGAAAAGAGCGTAAGTGTAAAAGTACCTATTATGTTTTACTGGTTCGTGTAATTTTCTTCGAACTAGCCTACTATTATACCATAACCCCAATAATCACGTTTGTGTGTGATTTTGAACTGTTATGACACGCAAATGCTAAGACCGTATGATGCACAGTCCGATCATATTGCGCGAGACTCGCTTGATGAGGCGTTTTTGTTTAGTAAAATGGCTGAAAAGCGATACTGAACGAAAGAGTTCCTGGTAAACTTCCTAGAGGGGTATAAAAAAGTCATGCACGTATGTGGGAAATACGTACAAAAGGATTCACTAACAATAATCCGAAGAACGAAGCAATTCGTGATTTTGTGGTTACAAAAATTAAGAGCTTGCGAGTATCTTTTTGAGAGGAGGTGAAAAAGGGAAAAGAGTCAAGAAGAAGTGGTGCTTCCGCTGATGACGTTTACCTGTCTTTACTGTGCTAGTATGGTTACTATGGGGATACTAAATCAAAGTATACGAATTTTCATGTTGAAGGTTAAGGCAGTTAATCTGCGCTCCTCGCTTCAAGGTCAAATCTAAAAATAACTAGGCCGATACTAAATTAATTTTTGTTCAAGCACTCAGAATTTGGCAAGTCAAGGTCACGTGTTAATTCCTATGCGTATTACAGTAGTCAAGTTCATTGAATGTGTGGGTGAGTCTGGCTCACGTGACAGGAAGTAATCAACGTCACGTTGTTCAAGCAATTCTTAGAACCAAAGTTCTGGGTGAATTCAGTAAAGGTCATGCAGGGGTATCCCGATATTATCCGATCTTATTCGATATTAACCGATCTAATCCGACCCTATCCCATCGTAAGCGTAAGTGTGTGTGTGTGTGTGTGTGTGTGCGTGTGTGTGTGTGTGTGTGTGTCGTGTGTGCGTGTGTGTGTGTGTGATGCGTTTGTGGCGTGTGTCGTGTGTGCGTGTGTCGTATGTGCTGTGTGCTGTGTGCGTGTGTGCGTGTGTGTGGTGTGTGCGTGTGTCGTGTGTGTGTGTCGTGTGTGTGTGCGTGTGTGTGTGCGTGTCGTGTGCGTGTGTCGTGTTGCGTGCGTGGTGCGTGTGTGCGTGTGCGTGTGTGTGCGTGTGTGCGTGTGTGTGCGTGTGTGGTGCGTGTGTGCGCATGCGTGCGTGCGTGCGTGCGTGTGCGTGCGTGCGTGTGTGTGTGTGTGTGTGTGTGTGTGTGTGTGTGTGTGTGTGTGTGTGTGTGTGTGTGTGTGTGTGTGTGTGTGGGTGTGTGTGTGTGGGTGTGTGGGTGTGTGTGTCTGTGTGTGTCTGTGAGCCAGTGTGCCTGTGTGCGCGTGTGTGTGTGTGCGCGTATGTATCTGTGTGTGTGTGTGTGTGCGTGTGCGTGTGCGTGTGCGTGTGCGTGTGCGTGTGCGTGTGCGTGCGTGTGCGTGTGCGTGTGTGCGTGTGCGTGCGTGCGCGTGCGCGTGCGCGTGCGCGTGCGAGTGCAGTGCGAGTGCGGTGCGCGTGCGCGTTCGTGTGGTGTGTATGTGTATCTGTTTGTGTGCGTGGGTGCGTTCGTTCGTGAGTGCTTTCGTGAGTGTGTGCGCGTGTGTCATTCCTTGATGGGAGATAAAGAGAGTGATCTCTGCTGTTGAGTCAAGTTCGAAAATCTAGCTATGCTTAGAACAAGAGAACTTGAACAAAGAAAAAGAAAATATTGCTAAAACACTCAAAGGAGATGGCTACCCCGATCTAACACCTAACCTAAACAGGGATAGAGTAACTGAAAAAGAAGAACCTAAATACACAGCGATAATACCATATATACAAGGAATCTCAGACAAAATACGAAGGATAGGCAGCAAATACAAGATACGCACTGCCTTCAAACCGATCACAACGCTCAGGGGAATACTAACCACAACCAAACCCCACAATGAAGGTCATAATTGCAAGAATTATGTGTACAATCGAACATGTCTGGAACAAAGACCACCGCATCCAATAGGATAACATGCAGATAGTGGCAAAGGACTGTAACGTGCTAATTCTTGTCTATCGTTACCTTAATTTAAGTTTCGAAATTTTCATTACTATTGATAAGCATATATACATTACATTAGTATCTTTAGGCATTTCTTTTTTCTTTCAATAATTACATTTTTTATATCTCGATATTTCTCTTTAGTCTACATAATTACGAACGTCCCTGTGTATATATTTTAGACATCAATTTTAGTTCTATGCGCAACGTGAATTGAACACACTTACACATTTTCGTAATGTGTTTCTTATCGTTCAGTACCTTACTTTTTTGTTGCGTTTTACTCCCTCTTGTGAGGTATGTAAAGGCGTCTAATTACATTTTCAGTAGGAACAAGGAAACCCTTTATCTTAAGAAAAAGCTTTTGTTTTGGTAAATTTCTGTATCGTAGAAGCGTGATGTGACGTCACGAACCTTACTTGGTTAAAATGGCGATGATAATGCAATGTCATCTTTATGAACATAAATGGAGATACCTTTGTTTTGCATAAATCACATATGCTGTTATATATATATATATATATATATATATATATATATATATATATATATATATATATATATATATATATATATATATTCTGCGTTGGTCGTTCTAAGCAGCTTTCGTCGTTCGAATGTGCATTATTCGTTAATACCTTTCCATTATTGTAGGTGGAACATTTTTTGCCAATTACCTAATATTACCATATGCTACCGTTCGTCTATTTTCATGTTGAAGACAGATGAAAGTTATAGTACCTTCCCGTACGTCTATATTTAGTTTATTTGTGCGTTGAACATAAATGGAAATTACCTTTACATAATCGTATATTTGTCTTGGAATTGGAAATGAAAAATCTCAAGCTACAGTTAGTTTAAGACAAGAATAAAGTAGTAGTGTTGTTCAAGTAAGTACTTATCCCTTTAGTGCAGTTTAACTAAATAACAAATCAGTTAGTGTTATTTTGATATGGTTAAAAAAGGAACAGCTGAGACCTGCACCTAAGATAAAAACATTTGAGTTCATGCCCTATCACAACTGTAATTTCTTGACATAGGTCAATACACGTTTTATTATTGAATACATGTTGATTAGATGTATTTTGAATTTTAAGTAAACATAGACTGTAAGCTTATCTACAGTGTTTAATTTAGTAATTTTAAGATCGTAAGGCTTCATGAGAAATATTATTTTAGTTATTTTATGCTGATATTAATCAGACATTTTGCTTTATTAAGTATACATATAAATACAGTTGTTTAGTGCTTACTCAGATTACCTATTATGCTTTGAGGTACAACCTTTCTCAATTTTTGTTGCATTTTAACTATCAAACCTAGAGATTGAGTGGGGTCCAATAAAACAAATGCTAATACTGATTACATCTATGGAGAAATCTCTGCTTTTCTCACACCTGATGAATGAGTTCTCAATTACAGTAAGCTTTTACCCCACTGAGGTGTGGTGCAATTTACCTTTTAAAATATTACAACATACACTAAAATTTGTTATTTGTTATAGGACGAGATCACAACTCGTCGGAAACTCAAAGAAGCCACATACATCGCACTAGCAGAAAATCCAATAAGCCAAGCTAGTGTGGAAATAAATCCCATATGGATTTCAATATTGCGCGAAGAGCATAAATCCAGATTTAGATTTTGAAACTAAACGTGAGGTGGAGACAATTATTTGTTATAATTACATTGAAGTTGCAAAACCTAGTAAACCAGAATTAGATTATGAAATGGAAATCACATTAAAACATGATCAACCATTTTCTTTCAGGCCTAGACAATTAGCTTTTCCTGAAAAAAGGGAACTACGAGTAATATTAGATGATCTTTTAGTTAACAATATATCTTGAGAGAGAGAGAGAGAGAGAGAGAGAGAGAGAGAGAGAGATAGAGAGAGAGAGAGAGCTGTTATAATGCTCTTGCTAAACCAGGCAACATCAATAAGTTTACGACGATTCAAACTTTTATTAAGCTTTTGGATAAGTGTGGTTGAATTTGATTTGTGTATGATTTTACCGAGTAGGCTACAATCCGATCTTCCACAGTCAGATAGGATCTTCACTTAACACCGCGCCTAATACTATTTATTTTAGAAAAATTTAAAATTGTGGCAGCGCCTAGATACAATTTTTCCTGAATTGAGAGTTGTTAGTTGTGAAATGGTGATAAGTGTAAGGTGTTTGAAACTACCTTTCAATCATTTTACTCCTTATATCGACCCCGCCCATTTCCATTGTATCTGGCTTGGCAACCCGCTTACGTCGGTAGGCCTGTACGACGACTAGTGAGGTTTGGTCGTGTAACAAAGTGTTGGTGTGTTACCATGAAAACGCAATATCCGAGATATTTCCAGAATTAAGATGAATGAAATTGACTAATTGTACCGCCTAGTATAAAAATGACTAATTGTAATAATTTGGTTATAATTATCATATTACCATGTGATCATGCATGAAAAATAACATGATCATTAGCTATTATGTGGTACTTTTTACGCTATTTCTTTTTTAATTGTCATAATGCATAGAATTACTAATTTCTTTCACTAGATCGCATGTCTCTATTTATTTTTATCATTCACTACTTAAACATAATCTTGGAATACAAAGTTCCTTTGCCTCTAGGGGTGCCATATTGCAATTCTTGGAAATCTAAAAATAGAACCAGTTCTTGAAAAATCCAAAGTCCATTGATCTTTAGAAGTGGGCCAAGGATAAGGGATAAGCACGTGGTGATTCTTAAAAACCTATAAACAATACTACAGTTCATTAGCCTCTACAAGGTTATTGACTTAGTCTAAAATTGGTAGACCTAGACATGGTACTGGTCTATTCATAGAAATTCAAACATAGAACCTGTTCCTGGAAATGGAGTGAGGTCTTAGCCAAAAGTTCATTGACCAATTAAGCCCAAACGTTGGTTTCTTAGATATCTATCATTCCATTAATATTTATAAATGAATTAATGGTCTATACATTAGCTTCAAGCTGTAGGTGAGAATGTCTGAAATGTGGCACGGTACAAGTATCCTACAATCTTTTTGTATTCCTTTAAAAAACATTAATTTCCGGTGTAACTCATAAAAGCTATATTTGTATACCTATGAAAGCGTACAAGGGATAAAATGAACATTGGCTATACTGTAGTAGTTAAAAGTCGAATCTCTATAAAACAGATTGATTATTTGCATGGTTATAAACAAATATTTAAATTAGATCCTGAATACGTGCTAACTTAAGAGTGAGACAGTTAGATAGAAAATTACGATAAGTGTGAGAGAGAGTGTGTTAACACCTGAGCCACTGACTTCTTGGCGATAAATTTAAAACTCAAGGTCGAAGCTCATAGACCTTTAGAGGTGTCATACTACAATTGTTAGAAGCCTAAAAATCGAACTAATGCTTGAAAACTCCTAAACTTTATAGATCTTATCAAGACCAACGTTCATTGGTCATAAGAGAGAGGTACGTGGTGATTCTTAAAAATTTAAAGATAGTACTACAGTTTATTGACCCCTTCAAGGTGATCGACTTAGGTCAAAGTTCATTCACCTGGACAGGATGTTGATCTATTCTTAGCAATCTAAAAGGGGGACCAGTTGCTGGAAGTGGTATGGGGTCTTAACTCAGAGTTCATTCACTTCTTGAATCTGGAGGAAGTTGGTGTATTCCTAAAAATTCCAAAACCCATAGTTTATTGATCTCTTTGAGGTCATTGCCTGAGTGCAAAGCATATTGACTTCTTCAGGGTCACTGATTTAGCAAACTGAAGGTTTATCGATTCCTAGATATCTAAAAACAGAACTAAATTGACCTGAGGCTAGAATTGAGTGTTTATTAACTTCAACTGATGATATTTTCGGAGAAATTAATCTTCTAAATATGAGTAATCCACCGGTATGAGGGTTTATTGATCTTCGAAAATTTCCGTGTGAAGCAAAATGCAAATAAATTCTGGTTTGTGCGCATGAGTAGAAATTCTGTAAATAAAGCGGAATTTTGACAACATCCAACTATATATCTCTAAACCAACACATTTGTCCACTTGCTATATCTGCATATTTGTGTTGAATACACCATGTAAAGCTGCTTCGTGTTTAATATTATTATTATTACTATTATTGGAATATAGTATAAATATAATTGGATAGAAACAGGTAAATTACAATAACCTTTATTTAAAGTATTAAGGTAAAACATTTTGATTGATCAATTTTTTTTTGTTTTTGATAGTATGAATTTAGCATTATTTGATTGAGGTTGTGAGAGTGCATTTTGTGCATGATCAGAACATAAGTTATGCAATATTGATGAAATGTTTCCAATGATTTCAGCACTATTGCTGTTGACTCAAAAAGTGTGTAAGTTAGTAAACAAAATTCACGTATGAATATGTATTTCCTAACAAAAATTCAGATATTCGTATACTCAAGTTCAAAATAAGTTCGCAAGTTAAGATTTAATATTATTAAATAAATTTTAAATCGAAGTATAAATTAACATTTATATTAAAAGTAAATTAACATTCAATTCAGAGATTTGGTTAAAAATATGTGTTTATAGTGTATTTAAGTTGAATGAAAATTCTATATTCAATAAAGGAGTGTTCTACACTCGTTTTCCTTTAAGGCAACTAAAAAATAAAATAACTTGTGTTTACACTTGTAATATAAAAATAAGTGGTGAATTGATATGGTCCAAAATTATTTGGTTATACTTGAAAAGCCAAAGGATTTGTTAACCCGTGTTTAAGCTTGGAACTTAACAAGTAATTAAATTTAAACGTTTCAAATAGTTGCATCTTAAATTGGGATAGTATTCTAAAATAAATAGTGTAGTTCAAATATACCATAACCTATTTTATACATGTAAATGAACAACTGGTAGATAAAAGGAAATTGGAAGTGGATTATTACTCCAATGATATAAGGTATCTGATGTTTTACATTACATTGAAATAAGTCAACGGCCGTGTGCTAAAGAATATTTCATTTTCTTCTTTTTATGATTCATTGAATTTATTGACAGAGTAAATAAATTGTATCAGAACCCTGGCATTCAATCTATATGTTCTAAAGTACATAGATTAAATAGCTGGATTAGGGGTGATAGGATTCTATAAAGGATGTCAATGTTAAAATTCTAGTTTAATGCAAATTAAAGTAGATAGTACCACGATATTGGGTTGGAAAGAGGTATTTGGGTTCATTTGCAGTAGAGAATAAAGCTTTCAAAGATACTTAAATTGATTGTGGCATAGAAATTCTCTAGTTTTTACAGTAAATTTAAAAGAGATCAATATAAATTTTCCAATACCTCAATTATTTTACTTTTAAATTGGTCAAAGGACATCATCTATTTGTCATTGTTCCTAAGTAAAGGGAGCGTATAACACACCAGTGTGTAGTATTAGTTCTGTCCTTAAATAATTTGAATGTAAATCAATATTTATGACTAAAGATCAGAGTTTAATTTAACTAAACTAACTTGAGACCAATGTCTCACAATATTTATATTAACAGGCAGATTTAACAACCTTCTACCATTATTACATTAAGTGATTTAGAAGTAAAGTCAATACTAACTTCGATTACAGTTAGTTTTATTAATGCAACAATTCTTAAAAGAATTAATTCAAATTAAGGTATCTTACCAGAATTCGTCATGGTTAGTTTCGATTAGAAATTAGCCTGTATCCATACTGAATATTGGAGATAAGTTTTGAGCGTGTCGAATACAAATTCAGGACCTTTGAATTATTTTTATTTGTCAAAGTTTAACAATTTAGATTGAATGTAAATTATTATCACATGATGTTCGTATATTAAAGGGCTAGCCAGGGTAAAATATTATTATAATTTATCATTCTAATAAATTGCAGTATAAATTACTTATTTTAGTTTAATAAATATTTTCTTTCGACAAAATTTGAGAAAGTAACACTATATATTAACTAGTTTTTTTCGAGGAAGGTTAAGGAAGTATCATTGCAATCGATATTATAACCATGGAACCAATTTCTCAGGTAAGTAATCAAGTTTTTGGGCGAGGAAAATAATTAATATAATAATAACAATAATAATAATAATAATAATAATAACAATAATAATGAAGCTGGCTAAACCTAACAACGAAATAATTGTGCATCTTTGCATCTTAAAGAAATATTGGGTTAGTTATATATTAGCAATGAGTTATATGACCATGATGATAAGTATGAAAAGATGCTTAAGCTAGAAGGTAATTTATATCTTCTGAAGTACTATCTGTTAAAACTAAAACAATCCTGGCCAACCATGTGTTCTTCTTTCAATGATATGATACAGCCATTATTGTTAATATAAACACCAAAAATCCACTAACATTTTTAAATTGCGCTTATATTATTTTTGCCGATAAAATTAATTTGATGCTAAAAGGGTCTATATTAAAAGTCTACACGGTTTTGGCCGTTTGTAACTATTATTTTTGCTCGCAGCTTTACTGGATCGTAGTGGGAGGGAGAACTTGTATACAGTATTAAAAAATAATAAACAGAACAGACATTTTTTAGTCCTGAGAAGGAATGATTCCGCACTTGAGTCGAATTCATTTACTATGATTTTTTCTCAAGCAATTTACTTTTCGAAGCAAGTACATTTACTAGTCTTACACCTTAATCGATGAGCCACTGTATAATCTAATATATATTTTTAGAACCTATATATACATATTTTTTTTCGTGATTGCGCAGTAGCTTATTGCGCCCGTTGAGCAGTAACCTATTGCGTAGGTGTATTGCGTCTAACCTCTGCGCGCATTATTGGTATCCATATGAATCTCATTTCTACACTAGCTTAACGTATAGGTTTGTTTGCCAGTGCGGTGTAAGTGGTCTTCATTAAGGTTGTTTGGTTTTGATTTGTACTCCTCTAAGCGTTCTTGTGGATTTCAGGCAGTGTGCACCTTGCATTTGCTGCCTATTCTTTGTATTTTTCCTGGTAGTTATGCTGTGTATTTAGATTTATCTTATTCCGTTACACTTTCCCTGTTTTGGTTAGATGTTACATTGAAGTAGCCATCTTCTTTAAGTTTTTCAGGTCCTCTTGTTTCAAGCATTTTGTTTCAGCTCTGTCA
The DNA here is from genome assembly GCA_036346205.1 of Vesta saturnalis. NCBI lineage: Eukaryota > Metazoa > Arthropoda > Insecta > Coleoptera > Lampyridae > Vesta > Vesta saturnalis. The sequence goes on along the minus strand of JARFJB010002286.1, from coordinate 144,706 downwards.
TACCAGCAGCTTGCCGCGCCTAACTTTACACTTTTTTGTTATTGTAGTTGTAGTGGAAGTACCTTCCCGTGTGGGTAGGTTTCCTGTATATATTTTTCGTGAAAGTGTTGTCATTCCTGTCTACAGGTAAATCCAGGAATGACAGTTTTTCTTCCTACTTCAATTCCATTGTGAATTTAATGGGGGTGCGCGAAAGTTTAGTCGATCTAGGCATTTATTGTCGTGTTGTCAAACTACGAAGGCATCGTCCACATATCTAGGCCACATCCTTGGTCTTTGCGTGAATTCGGATACCGTTTGGTCTTGGTATACATTGCTCACTATGGGTGATAGTGGTGACCAATGTCAGCCCAAACTCTTGTTGGTAGGACTTGTCTTCACTGGGAAGAATGTTTTTCTAATGTGTATTATCAGAAGTTCCATTATAGTGTTTACCGAGGGTTGTGTGATTTCGGAGAACACTCTCTTGAACTTTGCCAGCGTCTGGTATATTCGTCTTTGGATTGATGGTGTGAGGACTTTTGGTATTTGTTTGTATTTGCCCCCGTGTAGTAGTTGTTAAATATTACTTTTGTAAGTCTCCATATCCATTACCACAGTCCCGTTTCCTTTGCCTGCCGGGAGAACCTTGATCGATGGGTTATTCTTGAGGGAAATGGCCACTCTTCTTTCTAGGTTAGAGAGGTTAGGTTTAGTTTGCCTAGATAAATCTTGTACTGATCTAATATTACTTCTTGTATTATTCCGCCATTCTAGGATCTAATTTTATAGCTGTTTCTTCAACTACGATTATTAAATCTGCCTCAGTGTTATATACAACAGGTCCGAAGAAGAAAAAGATATATAACCAAAATATTTAAAGGAAATGGCTACTCCGATCTAACACGTTTTAAGTTCCGTAGCTATCCGTAAACACAGACGACATGCCGCACCATGGTCGCCGATACCCGGTGGCAATTGTTTGAGTTCATCTATTTTGTAAATTATTTTAGTAGAATTAAGATCTATTATTATTAGAATTGTAAATATAGTAAATAAACATGCGTTAAACAATTTACTGTGTACGCGTCTTCTAACGATTAAGCCGTAATAATTTAAAGAAGGTAACTGTAGAAGGTTTACACATCGAATACAATAACGCCATTTAAAAGGCCAAACGAGTCTCCAGGAGGAGGTATCAGATGGAAATTGAGATAATTATAGAATGTGCTAGACTATAAAAGGCATCCCAGAAAACAGCAGAGGAAAAATCCTGAAGAGGACTACGGAAAACCTGAAAAGAAAGGTTTGCAGCTCACACTACAAAAACGGAAGGGTTGCAATCCGAGATTATTTCCTGAGCTTTTAAAAGAGAGATGTGGTATAATCAGTGTAGGATTTTAGTCCTATACTTCTTACTTTATTTGAGAACACGAATCACTATGGGATTTTATAAAACATTTTCTTTATTAACACAATTGAACTTCAGTACAAAACTACGCTAATATTACACAATGTCCGACTCTAACAGAATTCCTGAAATTCTTACAAACGTAAATAGTAATTAAATGTGCATATAATTTAAGCGAGAAGGAGAGCGATATTTTTTAAGCTTAGCATATGATTATATTTAGAGATTGAGCGTGTATTTTCGGGGAATTGAAATAAATTATTAAATATTTGTGAAAAACTAAACTAAGCCGTGTTACATTTTTTCCGTAACTACAATAACAACGAAATTCATTTTTTTTTTAATATACACCGGGTTGGAGAATATTTCTTCAACACCCTGCCCATCCAGCAGAAGCAAGACTTCAGTCAGTTAAAATTGAAAGGGAATAAAAACAAATAGAGCCACGGAAAACAAAACTATCGAAAATAACATTCAATAAACAGTGAGCTAGGTGAATTTTTTTTTTGAATATCATCAACTTGAGGAAGTTGACATAATTTAGTTATACTTCTAGTGAATTCACTATCTTGTGTTTTTAAACGAACAACCCTGACCTTTCCATCTGAACCATGCATGATTCAACGGGCGTAATACCCTTAGATACTACTTTTGTGGGTTTAACCCGCTCCAAAGAATAAGATTTTAGTTCTTTGAAATTTTTTTATAATTTCAACATTATTGAATCAAATTTGATATTGTTATCGTAAAACTGAAAATGATTACTTTTTATTACGTTTCATTCAAATTAATTTTTTACTTTGCTTGTTAATTAATTTCGGTTTGCGTAAATGAATTATAAGATTTACGTTGACGAATTCCTTTTTAATTTGTTGCGACGGTTAGCTCAAAATTGAAATAAAGAAATGATTACTGTTATCATTGACCAAAGTTATGTTCATGCTACTCCGATGATGTCACTTTGCAGCCACTCTGGAACCGTTCTCTTTTGTTTTCTCTATCTTTTCTCTTATCTCTCTTATATATGAATACGCTTCTAATTTTCTTTGTTTAGTTTAATGAGTGTTGTAAATAATTGCTCGATATATTTACACTACAGTTTTTACTTAATTGTTCAGTTTTAATTACAAATAATTTGCGCAACCAAGTGCAAGCTATTTACGAATGGCTATCCTTCAATTATCAATGTTTTTTGGTTATTATACTTTATATATCGATCTATTAACTGGGTCGATTGTCTTATCGTACATTTATCACTCGCTATCTAAACATCAACTTGGAACACTTTCAACACGCACTTAGAACGCTATTGTAAACTACTACGCAATCTTTTCAAAACACGAACTTGATAACATTTAGAATTTAAATCGTTTTAGCTTTTCTTTTTCACTGATGAGGAGAATATCAGTTATATTCTCTTTAACACAACACTGATTTTTCGTTATAAATTCACAATTTTAATTGCAGCATAAATCAAGCTGCGGCAATCACTTCTCACTCGTTTGGTTACCTTCAACAAACTCTGATCGCTTACTTTGTGGAAACCTTCCTATTCGATTACTTAGCGCGACTATGTTAAAAACTGCACATCGTTAATATGACAGCGTCTCATCTCTTCCAACACATCAATGCACTTGCAAATGCCGCGTATCTTATATTTTCAAATTGAATGTATAGATAACCTATTGAAATAAACTCAAGCTTTTACTTAATATTAATTACATTCAAATAGAAATAAACAATAACCATTTTTTTATCCAGAAAAATGACATACAAATATCTAATCTCGTATAATTTAGCGCGAACCTTTGATTTTTTTTAAAGGACCCGTTACAATGACCTTTACCACTCTAGCTAGCGGCCAGTTGAGGGGTGAAGAATTTTCTTCTTTTATAAGCACCATTTTGGTCTATTCTGCAAACGATTGAAATAGTCGACTGATCATCTCTTCGTAACAGATTTATCTGAAAAAGCTGTTAAAACAGTACCTATCAGAAAATAACCGGGAGTCAGAGAATGGAAATCGTAAGGATCATTAGAAAGAGCGCAAAGAGGTCTCGAATTTAGAATTGCTTCTATTTGGGTTAACATTGTAGAAAATTCTTCAAACGTGAATTGAGAGTTACCAATGAGGAGATACATGTAATGTTTCGTGCTTTTAATTGCTGATTCCCAGTATCCACCCCAATGCGGAGACCTGGGTGGTATAAAGTTCCACTGGATCTCATTAGAAGAAAGATAGTATAGTGTAGAGTCATAATTTGAAGAATTTTTAAAAAAGTCATACAAATCTCTAAGATGCCTTTTAGAACCAATAAAATTTGTAGCGTTATCAGTATAAATTACTTGAGCGCTTCTCCACTCCGTCAAATAAAACGTTTAAGTGTCATAAGAAAAGCTTCAATTCAATTTCTACGTATTCTGCCTTCATCTTCACATCCTTTTCCTTTTCTTTCCTTGCTAACTACTATATCTTAAATCTACATTCCCATTTACCTTCCTTACGATTCTTACTTCTTGACATCTATTCCATCGGTATCACTTCATCGGGACGAAGCCAGCCAATATCTGGAGAACATCATCGTGTTACATTTAGAGGAACACACACAAAACCATATTACCTTCAAGCAACAGCTGCAAGGTCAGACTACTTTAAATTGTAACTTTTCACCATCTGTGATCAGCTCGTGTCCTTCATGTTACAACTTCGTCACACTGTAATCACATTAATCACCTACCGATCATTCATCTAGAATTAAGTATTCATTATCACCTTCATAAATCAATTCATCTTTCGAATAATGTTTCATAATCATAACATTTTTCATACAAAAAAAAAACCCCAAAAAAAAATTATATAAAATCTCATGTTTAATTAGGATAACCTCAATTTCATAATTGTGTTGTAATCGTCTAGAAATTTTGCAATTAGTCACTATTACTGCTAAATTATCGCATTTACTTACCGTTATCATTATTCATCCATCTTACATCTTGTTTTATATATATAAAAATTTTCATTGTAGATTTGACGTATAAAAAGTATTAAAACACAAACATAAAAATTTTCTGCATATAAGATAGGTCCCAATTATTGCAACGAAGCAGCGCAGGTCAATTAAATCATTTTACATTGTTAAAATTGGTGTTTATCGAAAAGGGAAACGAACAAGGTCGTTAATTTAGATTTTATATCGTTAATTTAGATAAGTGTGGTCTAAGCACCCACAGTATATGGAGATCTGAGTACTCTCATCCCCTGCGTGGTAAATGCAATAATTAATGCGGGTTTCTTAGGATTGGCCATTGGTTGGATTTATTTTAGTAAAACATTCACCTTGTACACTTGTACCGTACATTTAATAAAAAAAAAGAGAATAGTAAACAACATACCTACGACCACTCGAATAATTTCACATTTACACATATCATTCGCCTATTCGACCTAATAAAACTTTCGTTTCAATTTATACTTAAAAATTTAAGATCTATCTTAACCTAATTACATTAACTAATCTCAGACATTTTCAACTATATATATATATATATATATATATATATATATATATATATATATATATATATATATATATATATATATATATATATAATACCTAAATCAACATCATTCACATCACATTAAATTCATTGATTAGAACATTTTTTTCTTGATTTATTGTTATTGGTTTCAAGCCCTTACTCACAACAAGTGAGATCATTTTATTTTGTACTCCCGCCAATTCGGTAGGTCACAACTATCACTGGATTAACAAGACCAAGACGACCGAAACATCGTTCTATCGTAGAGAGAATTTTTCATTTGTTAATATGATTCTCAACTTGAGTGTCAGGAGATGATATTTGAAAATTATCTGGAGAGCGGTTCCAAGATAATCCTAACAATTTACAAGGTGACCTTGTAAGATAAATATCAAATTTGGATATTTGTTTATGAGAAATACTATCTAAGAATTTATTCGAATTGGAACACCGTTTTCTTAAATGAAATCCCGAGTGACTTATTAGGAGTGAGCTTAATTGAGAGTAAAGAGTATTCAGTACATCATAACTATCGCATTCAGCTAAAATATCATCCATATATGTTTGAGTCAGAAGAGCATTAGATGCAAGGGGATATTATGTTCCTTGAATAGTTATTTCTTTCAAAACACGAGTAACGACAAAGGATGCAAGATTTGTCCCATATGTGACGGTGAGAAGCTCAATATATGATAGAGGATCTTGGGGAGAATCACGCTAAAGAATATTTTGTAAAAAGACTAGATCTGGGTTTAACCTAATTTGCCTACACATCTTCTCCCTGTCTGCGGCGAGTACGAACTTAAATGTACGAAAACGACAAAAGATATCATATAAATCAGGCTGTACACGATAACCTTTTAAGGTAACATCATTCAGAGCGAAATCTGATGATGTTCTACATGAAGCATCAAATACAACTCTGAGTTTGGTAGTTGAACTCGACCCTAGTATGACATACAAGTAAGGGATGAAATATTTATTTTCATCAATTTTGTTAGTGCGGGAGAGAGAAACAATTCTAACGTGATTTAGAGATAAATATTCATCTGTAAATTTTTTATACTCTGTAAACAGATTAGGTTCTTTCTCGAATCTCTTTTTTCTTTTCTCTTTGAGCAAGATTTAGTGATTCACTGAGCTTCCAGTGCTCAGTGGGTGATTTAAGGGGTACATCAACTTGAAAGCGACCATTATCGAGAATTTTAGTTGTACGAGTGAAAATTTGTTCAGAAATTTCATCTTCGGGAGTGAGAACAGACTTACTGGGCATATCTTCAATGTTTCAATAACTTGTAAGGATTGAATCGAGTTCAGTATCGTTTTCAGAGAATGTAGTTGCGTGATGAGATTAAGAAAATGAGGGGGAATTGATTAATACAATAGTGAAGAATATTTTCTGAGACTATACATCCCAAGTGTGTTTTGAGAAGAGTAGGGAGATTTTAACTCATTTTTACAAACCCACATGTTAATAGATCATAATAAAATCCGCTCCAAGTAACACTTCAAATTCATTCGGAATGGAAAAATCGGGGTCTGCGAGGTTTGAAAATATGTGACCTAGATTTTTTAATTTTCTTGGACATATTAGAGCTCGTGGTAATTTATCTGTAATTTTGTCAAGTACTACACAATATAGGTACTTTAAATCTTTTTGAGCAATCACCATTAGAGTGCAAAAGTATAGTAATCATTTGACTCGAGAATCTCACTTTGAGAAATTCCAGAAATATTTAAATTTTTATTATATGTACTATAAACTAATTTGTTAACTAAATGTTGAGTTATAAAGGAGTTTTGACTTCCACTATCCATAACTATTCTAATTTGAATAGGTTCATTTTGTTTTGAGCTGTAGCTAAAAGTGGGTGAGAGTTTTTTGTAGATAAAGCTGAGATTTTATTTGAACTACATGGTTGATCAGTCACTCTATCGAGAACTAAATTCTCTGAGGTTCTGTTGTGATTATTACGAGATGGAATCCGAGAAGTAGAGCATTAGTTATACATTAGTATATTACCGGCTCGATGAGAGGTCCCACTCATGGGATACAGATGACGCTACTCGTATCTCTCACATATCGTCTTCTTCTGTGGCCATCTTATATACGTTCAGAGTCGAGATGGCGATGCCCGAATAAAGCAAGGTCCGATGAAAGTCTAGGGGGCATCTGCCCGTTATACCGTAGTCCTACCGATTAAAATGAAAATGATATTCCATGACAGATCAACCCGCTCCTCATGAGTCGCAATAACGCCGAAACCGGTCGGGCGGTGGTCTTGTCATGGCGTTCTCACCTCTGAACAGTAAGACAGCTAAGTCATACAGGTGGGCTTATTTTAACAATTTTGATAAATATCTATTTTTAAAAATTATTGTTGTTGCTTTTGCAATCTTGCCTGCTTTTATTATGAACGTATTACAATAGAGGTTGTATAATTATCTTAAAAAATGCATTATTATTATTTTATAGGTTGGAAGGTATTGTGTTGTTTCACGCCAAAATTTTTTTTATGTTCTATCCATACCGGCTACTGTTATGCTTCTCGCTTAATTTAACAGCGAGCATCACCAATCCAATCCAGCAACAAGGCAATAATGCAATATTCACAGTAATGCAGTCCAACATTCACAGAACAACAACACACTATGCATTCATTCCGTCAAGACCAATCCAAAGCACCTACCTGATAAAGGCTTGAAACATCTACCATAACCCTAATTATATTTTAAGAAAATCAAACCAGATTAAGAACAAAGGATGCTTACGAAGAACTAAAATTTTGTAGCTGTTTTATTTGTTAGTTACCGCACGAATGAAATGCGTAATGTCAACACATTATTAGGTGATGCTCAGGAAACTTTATATTTGTTCCATTATTATAGAATGACCGATGAAAAGAAAGCGTGACACGAGAGTTCGCAGTCTTTTAAGGAATCGAATGCAGTTTAATTTGATGGTGAAGTTCAAATCTCCAAAAAGAACCAAGTGAATTTTCAACTTTCCAAGAGGATTCTGGTATTTTCCCAAGTAGTTCACAATAAAGAACATTTTGTGTTTTACTTTTATATTAATCTTAATGCGCTATATTTTAATTTACTTAAAACGTTAAAGTTAAAATCAACTCGCACAAGTACTAAGGCTAAAATTATTAGACTTCATAATTGGGTTTTGCAAAATAAAGGAGTAGAACCAGGGCACTTGACGCCATCTTGGATTTTGACGTCACAAGATCGCCCACGTGGGAGACCGCATTTTCCACCCTTATTTTTACTCGCTTACGTGTAGGACGTATTTTTTCACACCTACGTGTGAGACCGTATTTTCCACCCTTATTTTTTATACGCTTGAGAGACCGTATTTTTTACCCTTATTTTGAGATGGTGATCTTTTAATTATTTTTATTAATATAAGATGATGATCTTTAATTATTTTTCATTAATTAATTATCCTAGGGAAATTCTTAATCTGATAGCTTTAAGATGATGATGATCTTTAATTATTTTTATTAATTAATTATTTTTAGCCCCTGGGAAATGATGTAAAATATAGTTTATTTAATTTTGTGTTTAGTATTAACATTTATTAGAACTTGTTTATGAGATATTATTTAAAGAATTGGTTAGATAATAATAATCAGGTACACATTGACTGTATTTTCCCATTTTACTTTATTAGCGTATTATTATCAAATGAGATTGTTATTACATTTATTTTAATGCCTATCTACAGGTTGTTTAACATACGAAATTTATTTATACAATGATTACATGTTAACACGTTTCGCCGAAGGGTACAATTGTATGAGCGTCCTAACATAGTGTAACTTATAAGATGATCTTAAAGCTGTATTCTGATAGATTACAAGCTTTTATAATAATTAATAATTAAAAATATTGTTAGAGTCGATATGCCGTTTATTTCAAGTAATTGTTTCAATATATATATATATATATATATATATATATATATATATATATATATATATATATATATATTTGTATAATGTGCATTGTTACGCTAGAATTATATGTAAACCCTACATTATGAGAGAGTGGCGTCATTACTGCGCTGGCGTAGTAAGGCTAAAACAGAAATTTTGGTTTTTATCGTGATCATGATACCGGAGACAATTGAAATTGTTATGATATACTAAGTTATGTTGCTAGTTAATATTGCCGTTGTCATTTTTTTCATAACTTCCCTGAAAATTTATTTTTACGGAAATATAACCTCAACCAAAATTCTAATTATTTCTAATACCAATGCAGTCACTACTGTTCTAGTAAATCGTAACTAATGTAGAAGTTATTTCAAACAAAGTAGTGCCTTTTGAAATTCTAAAAAATGTTAATAAATGCCCTTTTAGGTGAAAATTAAAATCAACAGCGTAGTATTATTATATATATATATATATATATATATATATATATATATATATATATATATATATATATATATATATATATATACATATACATATATATATATATATATATATATATATATATATATATTTATTTATGATAAGATCAGGCATGCGTGTAAAGTAATATAGAGGTGAAACTAACTAGCTAATGTGTTTTGCTGCTAGACGTATCACAGTATTGAAGATTCTGTTTATGTATTAGAAAACGTACTACAGTCTCGAAACAGAATGCAGATAAAAATTGAAGGAAGTGAATACTGTACAACTTCTGAGAACGAGCTGAAAGATTTGAAGCGTGTGCAGCATTTCCAGAGCCGTGTTGAAACCAGTTAATTTAGGGCTAACCTCGTGTCCATGCAATAATAATGCCTGATAAACTATTAGGGTTATTAGCTACTTTTATAGGTTGTTACAATATAATCGTTCAAGGTGAAGACGATGAGGTGATTGTATCTCAAAAATCTCGTTTGATCTCATGAGAAGTGTATAGCTTTTCTTAAAAAATACCTGCGAGGCTGTCTCATTCAAAAAATCTCATGCAAAGAAAACAAGCATATACTTTCATTCCACCAGCTCGTTGTGCAGCCGCCATAAAATCATTATAAACATTTATCGAATCGATAGTGTCATTTTCGCACAACATTTTATAAGTGATGATATTGTATGCGTTTTTAGCCCCTCATCGGTTAATGCACCAGCACTAAATAATCTCAAAATTTGGTTAACAGTTAAAGGTTCCATAGCGGTATGATGCTCTTCAAAACAGAGCTAAATTAACTAAGCCAATCGCACGCTTTTATAGTATTCTTTCAGATCCCGAGGCTAACTTCAAGGCCATCTTCAAAACCTATGACTAACTAACTTCAAGGCCAACTTGTTTCTCATAGTTAACAATTTTCTCAAGATAGAATAAGTATGCTGTTGTAAAATAAGTTTCATAACTAACTTCAAAGGCCAACCTGTTTCTCAAGGTAAAATAAGCATGATATTTACATCCGAATTGGCATTAAAAGAAATGTAATAATTTAATTTTAATAACATTTTTTATTTTAGCTAAGCGTTTTTTATTATTCATTACGGTATAAACACTTATTGTTAAACTAGATCAGTCGTTTAACTTCATTGGAAAAAATAATTTTAATTAAAATGTAAGAAATACACTTAAAATCTAAGACCTTTTTATTTTTCATAATGTTTATTACAGAGAAGTATTCTGTAGTAATCTTTAAATACACGTTTTTTATTATTATATTTCAGATTTTAGATGGACATAATTAAAAAGGTCTATTTTGTCTGGACTGATCCTCATAATTAAGTTTTTAAATCAAAGGTATTAAGAATGTTGTTAATATCAATGGCATTATCTTCTTTTAATTGCATGATGCATTTACAGAAGCTCACAAGATAAACATTTCGATATGGCACCTGTACATGACAAGGACTACTTTAAACAACCTTGCAAAATGTAATTTAACGGTTGACCTTTCAATAGTTGATAGCCCCATTAAAATGGAGCGTTAATAACTTTTATATGAGTTCGAGGTAAATAAAAATACGGTACCAAGCAATAGTGTTATAAACTAGTGGAGGTCGTTATTAATTCGTGTATAAGTTGAAGTTATGTAAGTAGAAGGTTACAACCGGTAATTAAAAAGAAAGTGTAATAACACGTATTACAACAAATAATACATTCACTCACACATTATATATATATATATATATATATATATATATATACATATATACATATATACAATATATATATATATATATATATATATATATATATATATATATATATATATATATATTGAAACAATTACTTGAAATAAACGGCATATCGACTCTAATAATATTTTTAATTATTAATTACTATAAAAGCTTGTAATCTATCAGAATACAGCTTTAAGATCATCTTATAAGTTACATTATGTTAGGACGCTCATACAATTGTACCCTTCGGCGAAACGTGTTAACATGTAATCATTGTATAAATAAATTTCGTATGTTAAACAACCTGTAGATTGGCATTAAAATAAATGTAATAACAATCTCATTTGATAAAAATACGCTAATAAAGTAAAATGGGGAAATACAGTCAATGTGTACGTGATTATTATTATCTAATTAATTCTTTAAATAATATCTCATAAACAAGTTCTAATAAATGTTAATAGCAAACACAAAATTAAATAAACTATATTTCACGTCATTTCCCAGGGGCTAAAAGTAATTAATTAATAAAAATAATTAAAGATCATCATCATCTCAAAGCTATCAGATTAAGAATTTCCCTAGGATAATTAATTAATAAAAATAATTAAAAGATCACCATCTCAAAATAAGGGTAAAAAATACGGTCTCATACGTAAGCGTATAAAAAATAAGGGTAGAAAATACGGTCTCACACGTAGGTGTGCAAAAAATAGGGGTGAAAAATACGTCCTACACGTAAGCGAGTAAAAATAAGGGTGGAAAATGCGGTCTCCCACGTGGGCGGTTTTGTGACGTCAAAATCCAAGATGGCCTCAAGTGCCCTGGTTCTACTCCTTTATTTTGCAAAACCCAATTATGAAGTCTAATAATTTTAGCCTTAGTACTTGTGCGAGTTGATTTTAACTTTAACGTTTTAAGTAAATTAAAATATAGCGCATTAAGATTAATATAAAAGTAAAATACAAAATGTTCTTTATTGTGAACTACTTGGGAAAATACCAGAATCCTCTTGGAAAGTTGAAAATTCACTTGGTTCTTTTTGGAGATTTGAACTTCACCATCAAATTAAACTGCATTCGGATTCCTTAAAAGACTGCGAACTCTCGTGTCACGCTTTCTTTTTCATCGGTCATTCTATAATAATGGAGAGCAAATATAAAGTTTCCTGAGCATCACCTAATAATGTGTTGACATTACGCGATTTCATTCGTGCGGTAACTAACAAATAAAACAGCTACAAAATTTTAGTTCTTCGTAAGCATCCTTTGTTCTTAATCTGGTTTGATTTTCTTAAAATATAATTAGGGTTATGGTAGATGTTTCAAGCCTTTATCGGAGTAGGTGCTTTGGATTGGTCTTGACGGAATGAATGCATAGTGTGTGTTGTTGTTCTGTGAATGTTGGACTGCATTACTGTGAATATTGCATTATTGCCTTGTTGCTGGATTGGATTGGTGATGCTCGCTGTTAAATTAAGCGAGAAGCATAACAGTAGCCGGTATGGATAGAACATAAAAAAATTTTTGGCGTGAAACAACACAATACCTTCCAACCTATAAAATAATAATAATGCATTTTTTAAGATAATTATACAACCTCTATTGTAATACGTTCATAATGAAAGCAGGCAAGATTGCAAAAGCAACAACAATAATTTTTAAAAATAGATATTTATCAAAATTGTTAAAATAAGCCCACCTGTATGACTTAGCTGTCTTACTGTTCAGAGGCGAGAACGCCGTGACAAGACCACCGCCCGACCGGTTTAGGCGTTATTGCGACTCTTCAGGAGCGGGTAGATCTGTCATGGAATATCATTTTCATTTTAATCGGCAGGACTACGGTATAACGGGCACTTTCATCGGACCTTGCTTTATTCGGGCATCACCATCTCGACTCTGAACGTATATAAGATGGCCACAGAAGAAGACGATATGTGAGGGATACGAGTAGCGCCATCTGTATCCCATGAGTGGGACCTCTCATCGAGTCGGTAATATACTAATGTATACTAAAATAAGAAAATACAAATTTCTCAAAAAGAAAGCGTATTAAAATAAAAATAAATATTCAACAAAACTGCTAAAATAAGCCTACCAGTATGACTTAGCTTTCTTACAATATACAATAACTTATGTCAGGTAGACCTTTAGCTTTCATGTTGGGTAGATACTAACCTGAAAACAAAGCTTCCCAAGGCGCCTGATTCTATAAAAATATGGATAATAATTAGACATTTTAAAATTTATCTAATTAATTTTTAATGTTTACATGACCCCGAAAAAGTTACGTAAAGCTTAATTATTTTAAAAAAATATGCTAACACATTTTCATATAAAAACAATAGTTAACCAAATATTGCAAAAACTTGAACAAACACTTGAATTCCATATAATGATTCTTCTGATACCAAATTAAGCGTCGTAAGAAGAGACTGTAATATTGTGATTTTAATATTTATATGCCGGTACCTTTGTAAATAAAAAAAAATCAAACAAACAAGTTTAAATTCGAAATTAGTCAACGTACGTTTGATCTTTCTGGACTTATCGTGAATTCTAACATGTATACACACAATATCACACACAATCACACAATCACACACACACACACACACACACACATGCGCGAGCGCGACACGCACACACGCACACACGCACACACGCACACACACACGCACACACGCACAGACGCACACACGCACACACGCACACACGCACACACGCACACACGCACACACGCACACACGCACACACACACGCACACACGCACACACGCACACACGCACACACGCACACATGCACACACGCGCACGCACGTACACGTACACGCACACACACACGCGCACACGCACTCCTACAAGTACACGCACAGGCATAGACGCACAAACACATACACCAAAGTGTGTATACAATGTGTCTACTTAGATTGGAACCATATGGAAAGCTTTTTTAATATTGGTTTTATGAGAAATGTAATTTTTCATAAAAGGTTCTGCATGCTCAAGAGTGAAGTTCCTTTATTTTTGACAATACAGAAGTTATTTAGAATTAAAAGCTATTTTCAGATATGCAATTACAACCATTAAGTATGAAAATTCAGGTTCTGCGATTATTTACTAAATTTTCGTACATTCCGTGTTAACTATTCTGGCTTTATGCAATTTAACGTAACATACGATGCACTGACATGAAATATTTGACACTGTATGTCAGAGCGCATTGGTATTTACACATTAGAAATGGCAGCTTTACTAACTTGTGAAGAAAAAATAGAAATCGTTTTAGTTGTGAAAGACGACTCTAAAACACATAGAGAAGCAGCAGATATTTTTAATAATATATGTACATCCGCATAGAAACATTGGGCATTCAACAATAAATTCAAGAGTAGTGGAAGTATTAAACATAATTTTAAGAAAAAGCACCCAAAAATTGGTTATCAATGAAGTCACTGCATTTGAAGAGATGCTTTCTGTTGTAGAAGAACCAAAAATATCATTGCGCAAAAAGGCCTCTAGAATACAAAATACTACAGTAAGTAAAGATACAGTGGCAAATATTATCCATATAAACCGCAATTCGTACACACATTACAAGAAAGGGATTACGATAGACGTTTTGAATTCTGCGCTCTGATCCAAGGAAAGTTAGGCAACATTTTCTGCCAAGAGGACCGTCTCATCACAAAATTGTCGCTGGTGGTGTAACATTAATCCAAACTTTGTAATAAAAAGTCGTAACCAATATCCGTTTAAAACGAATGTGTGGTGTGAGTATGTACAAAAATAAATTAATTAGACCCTTTTTTCGACATTCCTTGAATGCCGCACATTACTTTCAATTATTACAAAATTAAGTCAGTGACTTTATGGACGAACTTCCGTTACAAGAACGTTTGAAAATTTGCTTCCAACAAGACGGTTCCTCCATCCACAGTACAGTAAATGTTCGAGTACTCCTTGAAATTATGTTTAATGGAAAGGTGATTCATAGGTATTCAGAGATATCTTGGCCTCCCAAGTCTCCTGATTTAACTCCCCTTGACTTTTTTATGGGGTTACTTAAAACAGGAAGTTTATCAGCAAAGACTGTTTGAAAATGTAAATCATTTGCAGAGGATTATTTCTGAAGAGTTCCTCCAGATATGACACGGAAAGTATTACAGGAGTTTAGCAAAAGAACGATTAAATGTTTACAATGAGAAGGTGGATATGTCAAGGCTTTAGTATAATGAATGAAAATTTAATTATGTTTGTTTCTGTATTAATATGATATTTGTCTACTAAATATTCTTTGCATGGATTTTCCTATTTCTAAAATAAAAAATTATTATGTATTCATTACGTATGTAAATTGCAAGGTTATTATAAGCATTAACAAACGGAAAGGTTATATTTTTAATAGCTAAGAGACATAAATTCAGTATTAAAATGTATAACTAGGTACAAATAATTTATAATATAAAACGGAAATAATCACAAAACCTGAATTTTTATGGTAAATGGTTGTAATTGCATATTTGAAAACAGCTTTTAATTCTAAATAACTTTTCTTTACAATATTCTTCTATATTGTCAAAAACAAAGGTACTTTATTCTTGAGCAAAATTCATATTTTCTGATATACCTCGTATTTGACATGGAACAATTGATTACTGAAGGTTGTATTTTAGATTTTAAATCATGCAGAACTTTTTGTTAAGAATACCTTTTTTTCATAAAACCAATAATAAAAAGTTTTCATGTGGTTCCAACTTAAGTAGACACATTTTATATATATATATATATATATATATATATATATATATATATATATATTGTGTGTGTGTGTGTGTGTGTGTGTAAATTTGAAATTAATGACTTGAATTTTGTCAAAAATGCTCATAACGTATTGGTAGGTCTTCTAAATCTTTTTACTATTGCAAACACTACTTTTATTAGTTTTGATATAGAGCGTTTCTAACAAAAGTCTTTTCTTGTCATGATTTTCTATGTCCCAAATTTTGTCTCTTTATAATTAAAATTGTGCTTACAATTTATAACATGTCTTGCCAACGCAGTGCTCTTAGGTTTAACTCGCACATCCGATTTATGTTGTATGTTTCTATTTTTTAAAGTCTGTAAGGAAGTTCCCATGTAGATAATGTTACAATTTTTACAAGGAATTTGGTATACAGTATTAGTAAATAATTCTTTTTTTAATTTACATTTTAATTTTGAATGTAAATTTCTAGATTTGTTTTGGGGTAAAAATGCTGGTTTTACATTAAATTTTGTAAGACGGTAAACATTAAAGTTTTTTGTTTGAAATTGGAATTGGTGCATAATTAATTTCGTTAAGAGTATTTGCTTCATTTTTTAAATAGGGAGTTTACTAGTTTCTTAGTTATTTTCAAAATTAATGATTTAGAGTAATTATTTTTTTTGAAAACCGACATAATTTTTTTAGTGTTGAAAAGCCTAAATTTAGGATCGGAAATTGTCAAACATTTAAAGTGTTTGCAATAATATTACATTTCATATTTAAAGGATGATTGGAATGGTAATTTAAATATCGCCAACTATGCGTCTTTTTCTGAAATCAATCAATCAAAATAGAATTATTATTATTACGCGTACTTTTGGTATCTAAAAAAGAGATTGAATTGTTATGTTCTAATTCTACTGTGCATTTCAAACGGGGATTAAAATCATTAAAAATGTTAAGTAGTTCTATGCCATCTTGTTTAGCTGTTAATAATATGTCATCTACGTATCGGTAATAAAATGAAGGTTCAAAACTTAATTTATTAGTGGACTTGTCTTCTAACAACTCTATTACCAAACTAAGTACAGTTGCTGATATAGGAGAACCCATCGCACATCCAAATTTTTGTTGATCAATTTCACTCTTACATTCAAAAAATGTAGTCTCCAGACAAAAGTTAATTCCTTCAATAAAGTGTTTTTGGTTTAAATTGGTATATAATTTTACATTATTTCAATTTTGATTAATAATTTCGATTACCAGTCTTGTAAAAATGTTTATATATAACGAAATGACATCTAATGAAACTAGTAAATGATCATTTTTAATAATTCTGCCTTTAATCTTTTTTGAAAATTCTATAGAGATTTTATTGAGCGATTTTTATTTCTTAAAATTTTGTTCAATCTGTTTGATAAAAATTTAGATAAAAAATATGTAGGAGATTTTATAGATTTTTAGATATCAAAATTACTCATAATGATAATAATGCTATTTCGATTGATTGGTTTCAGAAAAAGACTCATCTTTGGCATTGTTTAAATTACCATTGTAGTCATCCTTTAAATATGAAATGTAATATTATTGCAAACACTATTTTTAAATTATTATAAAAAAAAAAAAAAAAAAAAAAAATTAATAATAACTATTTTTAAATGTTTGACAATTTCCGATCCTAAATTTAAACCTGTCAACATTAAATAAATTATTTCGGCTTTCGTAAAAAATAATTACCCTAAATCATTAGTTTTGAATATAATTAAGAAACAAGGAAATTGTTTCTATAATAAAAAATAAATAAATAAATAAAAAATAAAAATAAAACAAATGCTCTTAACGAAATTAACTACTTAATTATGTACCAATTCCCTTTTAAAACAAATATATATATATATATATATATATATATATATATATATTGAGATGTTCAGAAAGAAGTAAAAGAAGGATCGGACAGTTTAAATATTAATTTAGTTATAAAAGGGTGATCTCAAGCTCGATACATGTGCGAGACATTGTTTGATAGAAATCTGGTTCACGATGTGTTTAAAGTAGATTTGTTTTGTACAAAATAGTCTGAATATTATTTATACAGTTTGGTTTCATCATAAAAAGCATTGTGCTACCAACAAAAATGTCAAGAATGTTAAATACACTTATTTTCGTAAAGTCAATTTAGTATTTCCTTTATTTCAATAAAAGTCAATTTTTCGAGGGTATTTTGGCAAGTGAACATTTTACAGGTGTTTAAACATAAATTGTATAGCTAGGATTATATTAGGGATATTGTGTAAATAGTTTTAGAATGCAGGAAATGTGAAAATTTCATAAAAGGGTTATAATATGGACATATTAGACATTTTTCTCACATATTTTTGGATGCAACTCTGTGACAAACATAGTGATACAAGTTTCATAGCAAGAACAATGCATAGAACAGTTTAACATATAGAAATTCATAGTTATATACATTTTTATAATGAAAATTCCAGTAAGTGTGTTAGACGAAGGGACTTTTTTAATGCAACACTATTTGACACAATGCATTAGAAATGAACAGTGAATATAATAAAGACAAGTATTACAAACCTCCAGCATAACATTTTGAGTGATAAAAACATTTTTAAATATAAGTTATTTGCAATTTTAGATTTAAGTTTGGTTATGTTATAATTTCTAAGTTTTTTGCATAAATTTATAGTTTTTTTATATTATTAGGCTTAAATTATGCTCTTAAAGTAATTAATAGGAGTTCTTTCTCAGTATCTCACAGTTTTTAAAAGGATACATTGCATTTCACCGCAAAATTTTGTGAAATATGAGGTGAATTTAGAATATTTTTACATAAACTTAAAATTTCTTTAAATTCGAGATTTCTAACTCTAAAAGTGTGTGTTCCTATGTAAAATTTTCCCAGGATTCTGTTTATGTAATTAGATTAAGCGTGGCTTGTAAGTTTAGGTAGTTATATGCATATTTAATTTAGATTAGGTGATTTCGCATATTATTTTTAGGAACCATATTTTGTTGGGTGTCTTTTTATTCGGAATTTTATGTAGTTTTCATTTCTGTTGTTAGTTTTTAAATCCGTTAATATATAAGAAAGTTATGGCCAAATTTCTATTTTAGTCCAAATTTTAAAATGTTTCAACCAATCAGAGCCTTGGTTACATAGGTAGAATTGCTGAAAAAAAATTAAATTTTTAGTAACAACCAAAAAGGTATAAAAGGAATTGCCCTGGAAGTGCTGAGCTCTCTAGAATTTGTTCAAAGTTTAAAAAAAGATTAAAGCAGTGTTGTGTATTTGTGTAATAAGTAAGTTTTCATAACCTAATTTAATTATCGGAAAGAAAGTTATAATTAACGAAGAAAATATTCGAGAGCAATTGTTTTTACACCGGCGATTAAATTATATAATTCGGTCTCCGATACCTGTTAGTTTTCGGAAAATATTTGTACGATTTAATTTGTGTTACGTTTTTGTTAAAAGTTTTCGTTTAATCAAACTTGATTTGATTCCGTTCTACCAAATTAAAATCACATTTATTTGGTTATCTGTGTTTTATTTCTTGGTACAACTTCTTCTAAATAATTTAAATTTGATCCGGCATCTAAAAATAAAAGTGAAATAATAACAAAGCTTGGACAATATTTAAACACCTTATAAACGATACCAATCAATAAGCTTTAATTTATTTCAATAAAAAAATTTATCAAGATAAAATTAGTGACTGGAGTGTTGCCGAATTGGAAGAAAACATTATTAGTTTTTGGAAGTTGGTGTTATCGACAACCCGAGTACCGGTCAGCAGCATATTGGTGTATGGTAACAGCTAGAATCAAGTGGAAAGTGCCTGCATCAAATTGGAACAACTCGAAGACATCAACTTGCATTGGGAACAGTATATGTGAGTCACATTTTTTTTATAACCCTGTTTATTGTGTACATTGTTGTGTTAAATTTCCTGCAAATTATTATTTATTAGGTATATGTATTGGTGTAGAACTTCAAACAATACGTGTATAAACACCTGTAAAGGAAACAAAATTTTAAATTATTTTCATATTCTAAATTTAATTCTGAACGTATACAGTAAATTTGCAAACCATTATTTGACAATTTTGACATTGTTAACTTCATTCAATAACGTTACAACGCATGCGTTGGAAGTAAATTATATTCAGACTCATTCTTATACATTTGTGATAATTTTTATTGTAATTCATATAATTACCTCCAGAATAAATTTAATTTCCTACTAAATACATGATCCCTATCCCCAAATTGAGATTGAGCTAGTTCGGTGCACATTTAATCATTAATCATATAATTACATATTAATTTAAATTTAAAATCCAACTAAATATATTATTCCTCAAATTGAATAAATTATTTTAGCATCCCAAATTATATATATATATATATATATATATATATATATATATATATATATATATATATATATATATATATATATATATATATATATATATATATATATAGTTTAACTTCCATAATTACTGTTACAAATACGAAAAATGTGTTATATAAAAGTTGTACACAGTCATAAACTACACGTTTTAAAATTAGTTTCATAATGGCGGACTTCCGGTTATACCGAAACTCATGCCAACTTCTTTATTTTAAATAGAACAACCTATATATTATTCAATTTTGAATTCCTCGTATTTGTAATAGTAAGGGAGTTATGGAGCAATCTATGACCACCTGTATATATATATATATATATATATATATATATATAATAGGTATGAAAAATATTATCGCTGGTCTGACTTGTAATAAGTAAAATAAAGGCAAAACAATCAGTTCACGTGCTAAGTGAGATAAAATACTCAACAAACTAAAAACACTGATGCCATAAATGCGTCTTTTGAGTAGGCTAGTATCAATGACACATTTAATTGGTACTGTCAACGCGAATTGAATATCAGTGTTTTGCATGTCCGACACAATACTCATGTATTCCACTGAAGAAAAAATACAGATTATTAAGAGGTATTATCAGGAAGCACTGCACAAGAAATAATGGCCAGGTTTGCTTTTTTCCTTTGAAAACATCAGAAAGTACGATTATGCGTACTGTTTGTGAATTTGAAAGATGTGGATGTTTAAATAATGCAGTAATATTGATGGTAATGATGGTGAGCATCCTGGTCGTTGCTTAATCGAAGAGCGCGAACTCCAAGAAATTGCAGTGGTACAAAAATTTCTGAAGAAATGAATATTGAACGAAGAACAGTTCGCAATATCTTGAATAGAAGGAAATACCGTTTCTATAAGTTGCAAACTACACAAGAAATTTTTCCAGATCATCAAAAGCGTATGGAATTTTGTGAAGATATGATGAATCGGGGTAATGTAAACAAAAGATTTATTGAAAATATTTTGTTTACGGACGAGTGTTCTTTTAACTTAAAGGGCGATTACAATCCGTCTATCGCTGTTGGTTACTCTCGGGAAAACAAACACATTAGTATTCCTTACCGGGCACAATACCCTAAAAAAGTTAATGTGTGGTCAGGAATTTTAGGCAATTCCATAATTGGTCCATTTTTTATCAACGGAAATTTGAATGTGGACAAATATTTAGAACTGTTGAGAAACCAGATAGTTCCAACTGTTCTATGCCTTAATATAAGTTTTGATGACATTTGGTATCAAGAAGATGGCTGTCCTGCTCATACTGCAATAAAAGTTCAACAGTTTTTGGAAACTACGTTCCTTAACCGTATTATTAGTGGAAAAGGTACTATTAAATATCCTCCTCGCTCACCTGATATCGCGGCGAACGCCTTTTTTGTTTGGGGATACGCATCCCAGCAAATTTAGAGGCACAAACATGAACGCGCTAACAATTTGGACGAACTTCGTATCAAAATTACAGACTCTTTAAACAGCGTCACCCCAGAGATGATAGAAAACTCCCGAACTGAATTTTATCACAGATTGGGTTACTATCTTGCGCAAGGTAGACATCTTTTCGAAAATATTATAGAGTTTTGATAAAAAGTGTATTCTGTTTATTTTTAAAAATAATTGGTCTTTCAATAAGAATTATAATGCTAAAGTTAAATCTAAACTCAAGTTATACTAGCAATGTAAATGTTAATGTTCTTGTTTGTAGCTCTCATAAGTTTCTTCTTGGTTCTTCTTACAAGTAGTAATCGAACCATGTCATATATTCGCAATTACAATAAACTTCTATGTTTGAGGTATAATCATTTAATGTTTAAGTGTAAAGTATTCACTTAATAGTTTCAAAGAGCACACGACTATTCAACATCATCTTAATTGCTTTGGTTTCGTCAGGAATGTTTAAGCTAGATTGAATGAGTCTTTGATAGTACCTTTAATATTAATTTTAGGAGAAAAGGTACAAAGAAATTTTTTATTCAGATGTTCCTTGTTTATTTATTTATATGGAACACCCTATAGATTCTAATATTTATGAAAACCATATTCGATTCTAGGCCAAGTTTGTTTGACCCTTCACCTACTTAGGTCCACTCATTCAGGAAAAAATATTTTTTTTTTAATTCTCTGCGAAATCAACATTCAGTAAAAAAATCATAACTATTCAATCATTGGCAGCAGAGCAACGAAATTGGAGATTATTAATAAAAAAAAAGCCTATAAGTTAACTTTGAACAAAATTATAAAAGGGCCGTACTGATTTTTTTCTAACGACCACGGAAGAAATAACAAATGTCGACTATTTTAAATAGAACACCCTGTATATATTTTCATAGATTAACTGCTTTTTAGGTTTTCTGAGTTTTGTTAAATGTTTCTTACATCTAAAGTTAATAGTTTCCAGCACAATGACATTAGTTTGAATTATTTTGTTTTTCTCCCAATCCTGAAATAAAATCAAAGGAAGCAACAAACAATAACAATATTTGCATCAGATATTTACATATTATTATTTGCTAATGTATAACATTCGTTACAACATCAACTTACATAAAAACGAACGATACAAAACACAAAACAATAAACATTAATTTAACTTAACTTTAAACAAATCACCATTATTTTGTAAACACTGCCGTACACGATTTAAAAACTTGTGTTAATATCTTCCAAGATTTCAGGCGTGATTGACCTGAAAGCTTCAAGTACCTTATTTTTCATATGGTCTGAAGTTGTAGGCGGTTCTTGATATATACGTTCTTTTACATATCCTCACAAAAAAAAAGTCGGGTTTGGTAATGTCAGCTGATCGGGGTGACCAATTCACGGACCTGGCTCTCCCAGCCCATCTTTGAGAATATTTATCGGTTTAAGAAGTTTCTTACTCTAATTCCGTAGTGGGCGTCATGCTGGAACCACTTCGCATCGTCAAAGGAATGCCTCCAAGTAACATCAGCAAATCATGCCTCAAAAACTCGGAATAAACTTGAGAGTTTAAATGTCTATCGAAAAAATGGCCCCACTACACATTGATCAAGAATTACTCCTCACGTATTTAGCGACAATCTATGCTGACAGTCAACTTCCCTTGTCACATATGGGTTTATATCAGAATAATATTGATAGTAGTGACTGCTCATAAACCCGCCATTCTGGAACGTTGATTCGTCCTTGAATGCAACTTTATTAAAAAAATATCTTTCATTGGGCAATTTTTCATTGGTCCAATTACAAAAGTAGTTATATCCAAGGAGTTTCTGGTGCCCTTGAAATCGGTATGGATGAACATTGACCCTTTTAATAGGACGCTAAGCGGATGTTTGAAATTTCCCCAATTTGCTTAGACCAAGGATGTCATTATTATTTCTTAAAGTTGCTCACTCAGGACTGATCTTTCACGGGAAGGTTTTGATATGTCACATCTCAGTGGCCACCACGAATCTTGCAAAAATATTTTCAAATGCTGCTATTTCTGGATGGGATCGATCAGAATACCTCTCTTTATAACCGCGTATAGCCATTAACGGATTCTGTTAACATCCGCCGAGAAAAAAACACCAGTTCGTTATTTGGAAAACGAGACATCTTCTATTCGACTTTTAGCCTTTTTGACAAAATGAAAACAATAATGTGTCAAATACAATCAATTGAAATTAAACCGACGTGTGTCGTCTGCGTATTGCAATCGTTATAGTTATTAGTATGGAAACTATGTTAAACGTGTTTATGATTAAAGTACAGCACACTCTCTGAATAACATTTTTTACTACCATCGTTTTTTTTTTCTTAGTATTCCTGTTTTTTTTTTAAGTAACAGCTTAATTCAAGTAATAATAGTTAGATATCTGATGCAACTAGTTTTATTGTTTGTTGCACTCTTTAATTTTATTTTTAGGATCTGGCGAAAAAACGAAATAATTTAAACTGAGGTTATTATCGCAGAAACTATTAAGTTTAGATATAAGACGTGTTTAATACAAATCAAAGACAACTTAATATATACATAGTGTTCTATTTAAAATAATCGATTTTTGCTATTTCTTCTGTGGTCGTTAGAAAAAAATCAGTACGTTCCTTTTGCAACAAGTTTCGTTCAATATCAACATACCGATAAATAAAAAAATTTGTTTATGCTAATCTGCAATTTCGTTGTCCTGCAAACAATGGCTTAATAGTTATGATTTATCTACTGAATGTTAATTTCGGAGGGAGTCTTTGTTGAATATTTATTTTCTCCTAAATGAGCGAACTTAACTAGGTGAAAGGTCAAACAAACTTGGACTAGAACCGAATATGGATTTCAAAGGTATTAAAATTTATGTGTTCCATTTAAAATAATTGATATATGTATATATATATATATATATATATATATATATATATATATATATATATATATATATATATATATATATTATATATATATATATATATATATATAAGATAATATATATATATATATATATATATATATATATATATATATATATATATATATATATATTGTACCTTAACAAAATTTATACCATAATGCATGCGTTATGAATTCAATGAACTCAAGTATAAAACTGTCAGATTTGTTAAATGACTTCTTAAAATCGTAATTTTAACTAGATAATTGAAATTAAAATTTGGAAATCAAACTAAATTTCTGCTTGTTTTGCAGATGTTAACACAACTGTTGCATGAACATTTACACCTATACATAAAAATAATAAGTGCAGGAAATCACACAAATAAAGATACAATTAACAGGGTTATAATTAAAAATTGACTCACATGTGTATTGTCCTATCTGCAAACGGATGTTTTCATATAGCTGGTTCCAATTATTCATGTAAGCTCCTTCCAATTGATGATAGAAGTTCTTGATCTATCAAGTTCGCTGCTGCAACACGTCCAATAATTTGACACTGGCCCTCGGATTGATGGTTGCTTTGTTGTGGTAAACGTGTTTATTATATGCTTGAGAGTTTCACTCAACCACAAAATTTATTGATAGTGATAATTATTTAATTGTTTTAAAATTTTTCAAACTTATCGGTTTAAGTAATGTTTTAAGATTGTAGAAATTTTAAATTATCACTTTCTTTTTAGCATCCGAATGGAATATTGATTATTAAAATGTCGCAGCAGGAATAAAATACCAGTTAGAAGAAAAAATGATTACAATTTTATTTAGAAAAACATAACCTCAAATTAAATTAAACAAACGAAATTTTTTAAAATCGTTAAACATTAATCGTAACAACAATGAAATTTAATTCGTAATGAGCTTTACGAACATGGACAAATATCGGTAACCTAACTTTATTTTAACGAATGTAGGTTAAAAACAATTGTTTCTGAACTTCTCGTCTGTCCGTTAAATTTGTATTAACATCTTCCGATAATAATTGTAGTTAAATAACTTACTTGTTACACAAAAACACTACATTTTTTTAAACTTTGCAAAACAACTTGATGAAATCGAAAATTATAGAGAGAAATATAGAGAGCGATTGTGCTCAGGAGCAATTCTTTATATACCCTTCTGTTGGTTACCATATTTTTATTTTTTTTTAGAAATCCAAATAATGTAACCAAGTGTATGATTGCTCAGAATAAATTGGAAAACTTAACTAAATTATAAATTATGCTATAACTTTTTTATAAAGCTATTGATTTAAATTTTAAAAACAGAAATGAAATCTGTGCTAAATTGTGCACAAAATGATATCCAACTTGATATAACTCTCTTAAATATTCTACGAATTGACTTATTCTAAACTAAAATAGCTTATATCTGAAAAATCTTACTATCTACACTTAAATTAACTACATATTTGTGATCTGGACGAAAATTTCTATCAGAAAACATTTATTATATGTCCAAAATCTTAAATTTAGAGGAAAATGTCTGTTTACCTAGTATTTCTATAGTACATTTCACAAAATTTATGTTTAAATGATGTGCAAGTATTACTGTGTGTGGAAATGACGAACTCGCTTCAATCGACTTAACAAATCTTTTCGCTCTGATTATCTCAGAAATCTATAAATTTGAAAACTGAATTTAAAACTACCTACTTTATTTTAAATACACAATAGTGGTTGCGTTTAAACGTTCATCAGTCAGAAATGTGTATCCTATCCTTAAAAATTGCTTGTACATATTCATGTACTTGTGTATTGTTAATTAAGTACTTAATAAACATTTGTCAACATGTCAAATGTTAGCTAGTTGCATGTAAATGGTGTTTTGGGTATGTAAATGCGTGTCTCGTGCGTGCGTGCGTGTGGCGTGTTGCGTGCGTGGTGTGTCGTGTGTGTGCGTGTGCGTGTGCGTGTGCGTGCGCTGTGTGCGTGTGCGTTCTGTGCGCTGTGCGCGTGGCGCGTGCGTGCGTGCTGTGTCTGTGTGTGTGGCGTGCGCGTGCGTGCGTGCGTGCGTTGCGCAGTGCATGTCGTGCGTGTGCGTGCGCGTGCGTGCGTTGTAGCGTGCGTGAGTGATTAGTGTTGTGTGATGTGAGTGGTGTTAGTGGTGAGGTGTTATGTAGTAGTTAGCAGTGTCCGTGTTCGTGTCCGTGTCCGTGTCGTGTCGTGTCCGTGTCGCGTGTCGTGTGTTGTTGTCCGTGCCCGTGTCGTGCTGCTTGTGTCGTCATTGCCTGCGTGTGTATGTGTGTGTGCTGATGTGTGTGTGATGTGTGTGTGTGTGTGTAGTGGTAGTCTGTATGTCGTGTCTTGTTTTGTCCGTGTCGTGTCCGTGATGTGTGTGTGTTGTGTTGTGTGTGTGTGTGTGTTATGTGTGTGTGTTGTTTGGTGTGTGTGTGTGTGTGTGTGTGTGTGTGTGTGTGTGTGTGTGTGTGTGTTGTGTGCTGTGTGCTGTGTGTTGTGTGTGTGTGTGTGTGTGTGTATGTGTGTGTGTGTGTGTGTGTATTTGTGTGTGTGTGTTTGTGTGTGTGTGTGTGTGTATGTGTGTGTGGTGTGTGTGTGTGTGTGTGTGTGTGTGTGTGTGTGTGTGTGTAGTGTGTGTGGATGTGTGTGAGTGTGTGTGTTTGTCTTTATATCACCTTAAATAAAATTGCAATGTTAACTCCCTGGTTTTCTAATAGCACGATACTCTGTGCGAATATTACCCTATGTACATCAACTGTTGAGTTCTATTTACATTTCTGACCTAGTGCAGTTGTCATTTCTTTTATATGTGTTGTCGTGTCATGATTATAGTTGTCCTTGTATACTACACCTTTGGTGTTATAGCAATGTGTTTGTTTGTACGAAGCAGGCTGTTTGATACTGATCTATAGCAATGTCTCAATTTTTTTCTGTTGTTCTCTTTTTGTGGGTTCTTTGTACCTGTAGTAAATCTTTGTCTGAAATTGTTAGTGTTAATGTGTTCTGTCTGATTATATATTGTGTATCAGATTCGTTTATTCTTTGGGAACATACGGTCGTATGCAAAACTAATTCGCCTGGAACTCGAATAGGTGGGAATTTTGTTCTAATTTTGTATTGAACGGTTTCTATGCCCATTCGTTTAAATTTACTCTTCTATCTTTAATTCAAACGTTACTTCACTGGTGTTTTCCGTTGTAATTTTTACCGTGATGGTAATCATCCCTAGTGCCATTAGTGGTTGGCATTGTCTTTGTTGAGATGGCTATGGTTATTTGGAAGGTGCCTCTGTTGTGGTCTGATTATTTGTATTCAACACTTTTATTTATATATCAGAATTTAATTTGGCCAAATACTTAAACATTTCGTAAAGAAGAACTAGATTCTCCTTTTAAATTAATTTCTAAAACGTTTTCTTTCTATTCTTCCAACAGGGATAGAAGATAATTAAATTTTTTGTAACCAAAAAATCAGATAAATGAAATAACTGTGATTTTTCTCTACAATTGCTCCTATGTACCTTTTTTGCCAGTATCACTTCCACTATTTGTACCGCTTGGGTTATCTGTGTATCTGTGTATCAGTGTATCTGAAACGTATAAAAAAGAAATGGTTCTCACCTTAAATCTTCGTTAAGCGGTAAATCCCGATACATGCGTTTCCCTAGATGATTAAGTGATTTAGTACAGGTCAGTTTCAAGATTAAGTGTAAAAATCTTTTTTTATTTCTCTTTATATGAGATAATAGTGAACTTATATAAATCAGTATATGTTGTTTAACTCGCATGTACCGTAGAACTCCCCTTCTAATTGATAGTTCATGTATTAGATATGTAAATAGACAATGTTAATTTTCCGAATGCTTAACTATTTTTGTATAAATTTACTAAATTAAACGTTAAACTTGATGCTATTTGCATAAATTCAGTTTCGAAATTCACCTTCAGCATTTGTTCTGTGTCATTTACTAAATTACGAAATGTTCTTGAAGTTCTACAAAATAAACATTTTTATTGTTTGTAACCTCATTCCTCTTTACGTAATTGTGTTTAACTCAACATATTTTTAATGTGTTTTTCAATTTTTTTGTCCTTGTACTAGAAACCTGTTCTCTGTAATATAGTTCTGATGCTTTGAGATCTGGTTTTCATTGTGTAGTTGTAATTTTTTTCCTTAACGAAAAAAACAAGTGTACTTTTTGTATTTCCTGTTCTCAACTGGATGCTTTGTCAATATACATATAAGGATAAAGTTAATACATATTTTAATGAAACTTTCCTAAGGTATGCTATATCAAAACAATATGCTTACATAACTAAAGATCTAATTACAAGTATTCTATATAAAAAAATTTGGAGGGGACGATAATCAAGTTTGTTTTAATTTATGCGTACTATGAGATGCAGTTTAACAAATTAAAATATTAATGTAATTTGATAAAACGCATTAATGTGAACTCCAAATTAACAAATAGTATATTTGCGTAAGGGCTGACACGATTTGCGTAGGTAACTTGGTTCTCCTCGAAATTTAAAATAATTTTCATAATGTTATTTTTATTACTTCCTTATACTGATCGTCATCAAATTTCGACATTTATGTCTTCAATGCATGTGTCAAATTTAGATGCAGCCGTAGCACCGATTTTTTAGGTGTTGCCACCGAAACAAAAATGATATTTACGCCATCACTGGGGTCTAAACATTTAGTCCATAAAGATTTATATCAAATATGAATGAAATCGCTTTTCAAGTTTTGGAGATATTGCACCCGAAATACTCATTACAAACACACGTACATACACACACCCAAGCACGCACCCACGCACGCTCGCGCGCGTGCACGCACGCACCCACACAGGCATTTTTGACATTTTTTTACCTCAGAGCGCCTCAAACGGATATATCAGATTCTACTGCAAGTTTGAATTTTTTGACCGGTTACAATAACTTGTTCTTTAGATGGTAAAATTATTATTTAATGTTTCTGGTACACAGCGATAAGCACCTAAAATTAGAATGCTTAACGTATAATGAAGGTTTCCTTCTTATTCTCTCAAAAAAATTTTGTTTGCCTAAAATTTAATCATTATTAAAAATGGCCCCTACACGTTTTGTTTTAATTTTGTCTAGGTATGTTCAGAAAGGTATTTTTAGAGCACTATTTAAATATTTGTTTAGGGATTAGTCATCCCTACGAGAAATTCTTTATACAAACACGTCTAAAATGAAACTATTTAAAAAAATATATTTAACACTGCAAACGCAAACTTATAATCCTTATGATACTTATCTTTTGGGTATCAAATTTATTTTTTATTAATTTTTAACAAATTTAAACGTTTTGATAACAATTACAGCTATTTCGTTCAGTAAATGACAGTAATTTTTGAAAATTAAAGAATCAAATCAAATAGATATGTGAAGTATGAAAACATAAATATAAACCTGCCTCAATAATTAGGAAGCGTATATGTAAAAGTCAACTAAGGAATCTAATTTTACTTTAACAAAGATTAGTTCAAACTTTACTAGATCAGATATCATTAAACTTCCTTGAAAATGACAAACCAGAACACTCTCTAACGAACTAAGACTAACAATGAAAAACGTCACAATCAAACAACAAATTTAACAAAATTTAATGAAATCATTATATAGGTACAAAGCAGTGAAAAATTTTAGATTTGAAGCAATAAAACCATTTTGTCTTTTTTATCTTTATTTTGAAATTTTTTGTTGGCTTTTTAAGTTATTTTCAATAGCTTCTGCGTAGACAACAAAATTTCCATATTGTAAAATTGAATGTTATGGTTTAACTATTTGACGCATGGTTGATAGTAATGTGTGTTTGAGCGCACTGTATATATATATATATATATATATATATATATATATATATTATATATATATATATATATTTATGACCAACAACAATTTGTTATCTATATCGTGTAACTACAGGTAAATAAATAATGTAGCCGGCTTTGATTAATTTATAACCTGGTGCAACCCGTTAACGTGAACGTTTGAGACATGACTACAAATAAACAAATAGTATTTCAAGTTATTTATTAAAATCTAGTCATAAATGTCTACATATAAATGTATTATAACTTTGTTCCTTATCATAATTATATCTAATGTTACAATCTCTTAAATATCTAATAATTTCAAGTAGTGGCGCTAAATCTCAGAAGATGTAATAGATCACATCATGATCGCGTTTCTTGAAAGCAACCCAATGAGTACCTCTTTCACTAAAATCATACTCATTAAGATGTGGTTTATGGGGTAAAATATCGCGCATAAACACTCCTCTAAAGAATGGCACATCTTAAGCCGATAAGGGGTATTAGGTATAATGCATTCAACGATAAGGCGGATATACTCACGCCTGAAGAGATCGCTAAGAATTCTATAATGATCTATGACGACATCTTGTATATCAATCAAGATATAATTCACGATTACTTCAATAGAGGACGACGCTCAGACGTGGACTCTGTCAAACAAATGCTGTAAGGTCCTTTCTTACAATTTTTATATTTACCGCGGCTAAACTGCAATCGGTCTTTATATTTGAAACTAAAGAGGGGTGTGGGTTCGTCGGTATCTTTAATCTTAGCTCTACACTGTCCACATAAAATAATTAAAAATAGAATGGTTTAAAATAATATATTTTCCTATATTTACAAATCTAATATATATTCACACTTATTCTAAATCAACTAACCTAAACGTAACAATAACAAACAACTGGATGTCCTGATGGAGATGGCGGCGTCGGGGGCGTCCTTCCTTCCACTCGCTCAAAGCGACAGCTTATTCTTGTCGAAGTCGCTTCTGGAAAATAGATTTTAATGCACCCTAGTTACACTCAATAATGACCGTAATATTTAAATGATTATTAACGTACTGTTTAATTAATTATTTGTGCTGAATACGGCCCTGTCTATAAAAGAAAAGAATTTATAAACAAACTACTGGT
Organism: Vesta saturnalis; assembly: GCA_036346205.1. NCBI lineage: Eukaryota > Metazoa > Arthropoda > Insecta > Coleoptera > Lampyridae > Vesta > Vesta saturnalis. Next base: position 113,077 of record JARFJB010002286.1, on the reverse strand, counting down.
TATTCAAAACGAGGGTTGCGCGAATCTAGGTCACTAGTGAAAATCGATATCCCGAGTTCACTTGTGGTACGCATGACTGTTGTACCGGTCTAACTGCGTGCGGCTCTTTACCTTTAGTAATTTCTGGAAGACGGATAAGCGCGTATGCTTCGTGAAGTAATTTACTTTCGCGATGTATTATGCTTGAAAATATGACTTCTTCAGAGGTTTACCTTTGCATTAAATTTAGACCAGGCGGATTATACACGTTTGGTTGTATAATTAAGATCTGCACGTTATCTTCTGGGATGTAATTTTATGGTGGTGATTTCTTTATGCAAACGAAGAAATCTCACGTAGATAAACTGAACGTTATTTACTGGTATACGAGAAACACGTATTTATTAAAGGCGGTTTTTATACTTGCGGAATAAGCTGGTGGAAAACAATTAATGATTGCTTTCTTGAAATTTTACGCGTGGGTATCGGTGTACGGTTTTCGGTACGACAGGTCTTTGACGGATACTCTACGGTTAATTCGTTTGTGATTATCAGCACTTGGTCCTTCTCCAGCGAGCTGGTGAATTCAGGTGTTTAGAATTGTAAGTGAGCGTAAATGATGAAAGCTGCAGGTCTATACAGTCCTACTTAGCTCTCGTCGGTATATGTTAGCATGGTGGGTATCTGACTACCTCGTGGCTTTTTCCCGTGGCTATCTGGGGTTGATGTGTTGCGCTTGAGCACTGACTACCTCGTGGCTTTTGCCCGTGGTTGTCTTGAGGTGTGTTTGTTGTGTCCACTGACTGCTCGGGACCAGCCCGTCGCTCTCTGGGGTTTGGTGTGTTTGTGTTTATGTTGGTGTTCTGAGTTACTCTACAGACTTACGTGTCGTTAATCACAAAGATCGAGGATAGCTTTAGATTTACAAAAGGTTCGCGATGCGCGTTCGGCAAATTTAAAGAGCTAAACTCGCGGTGGCTATCACTAGGTCTGCGGCGATTTACTTTCAAACAACCGTCACGGTTTTCTGGAATCGGAGTTAAAACGGACTAAAATACAGGGCTGGTGAAACCAACTAAATAATTTGGCATGCGTTCACGTGGCGGTTTAATACGATGGAGATCTATCGATATATAATAATAATATTTAAGGTGCGCGGCGACGGAACTCTTTCTACTACTGGTCGGTTACGTACGGTACTGAATTAACAATTTTCTTAAAGGTGGCGTCCGGTTTTTATAGAGGATCCGTAGGCGGTGATGGCTTCTGTTTGGATCCTAATTGTTTTCAAGATTACTGACGTATAAAACCGATGTTTTATGAAATCTACGTTGGAGTATAACAAATTATCATTATTGATGTGTCAATCACGTAAATAATGAGAAACTCATATAAGTCTATGCGTACTGATTTAATACGGTAGATACTATCGATGATAATATTAGATCTTAAGGTGCGCGACGAACTCTTGCAGGTGGTTGATATACTAAGAAGCTACTCATTTCTGTTTTACTGTAGGGCTGATCTGAGTTAAAACTGAATATCATTAATTAATTCAAACGAGAAATATTTGAAGTTAATGACTATGCGTTCGTTACTATGCAAGGTTCCTGCTTGATATCGCGATAATGTGAATACGGTTGTTATTTAACCAGAATTGGATAAGTTTTGAAGAATTATACGGACTGAACAATGATTCGTAGAGATATGACTTTCGAAACCAATTAAATCAATTCTGCAATGTTGGCAGACTAAATACGATGATATTGTATGCATTGAAAAAGACTTCGATTACGGTAGATACCGAAGCGGAGTTGATTGCTATATCACCTGCTTACAATACTTATTCAGACGCAGCCGCTCGCAATGGATATTCGAGATGAGGTCGTTAAGCGCAAGTTAACGCAGCTGGAATTATTAAAGAGGGGGGAACTTGAATCATATTGTTTAGCGGCAACTGCATACAAACCTATAGTGGATCCTTGAGACAAATCCCTAACGCGGAAATTAAAGTAGAACCGGTGAAATCGGAGTTCAAACAAGTACTTGCCGCAACCTCAACACCTGCTACATTCAAGTTCAAACCTCCCATTGCACCTTCATTCGTTGAAACCGGCATAGAATCAACACCTGCTACGCTTAGACCTCTTCGGTGATTCGTTGAAGCCGACGTTATTGCTGAAACAGATCCTGCTGAAGAGGAGGGGGAAGAGCAGGTAGATCCAACTAATTTACCGCAATTACTCGATCACGCAGGCGTAGCCGATTAATTTTTAGAGGAATATGATCCTCGTCACTATGTAGAATTACTGATCCGCGGGAACCAAGAACAAATCGATAATACATACGGACTTCATTATGATGCAGACTGAGGTAAATGGGCTAAAACTAACGCATATTGGAAGACTCACGACCCTACGGAACGTTTATGGGCACCATGTTGTTTAAATACCGGAAAATTATTAAGCTGCAAATCAGCACGAAACGTTTCGGTTGCGGCATCATAAAGTAGTTAGCGAATAGGGTAAAGGAATGTGTATACTAGAATACTCCTCGCGAACTTATTGAACGGCTCATGCTGTTGCATGCATCGAAAGCAGCAGGTTATACTGGACATGATAATGAAATCACTAGCATCGAAGAAGAGTTCCGAGAAGAGGAATTGCTAAATAATATCCATCGATAAGTTTGGCAGATATTGGTTATCGAATTTAAAACATGCATCTACAAATATCGAATTAACCTGGGATGATAATTACGATATGCAAGGTAAAAGACTTTGCAATGTCTCTGAACCGATCCTAGAAGAGTCGATACAGTCCTAGATGCGAATGTAGCCACCAAAAACTATGTTGATAAGTGTATGGAAGTTCTAGAGCTTAAAATAAAGAGTGATATCGATATATCGATTACAGTTGAGCGCAATCGTAAACTTGAAGAAAAAATTAATCGTATGTATGGTAATACAAGCATCCTCAGCAGGGATATTTGTAACATTGAGAATAAGTTACACTAGTAGTAATGTCTTTAAAGTTGGCGGTTGTCGAAGAAATGCATAATCCTGCGCGGAAGAATTTCGTGAGGAACCGAACCATCGTCTAGCATTGGGATGTTCCCTGGCAGACGGATTTAGCCGAACTTATTCCGTATGCTAAAGAGAACCACAAGCATAAGTATATTCTAACAGTTATGCTATTCTGCATACACGCCCTCTAAAGTCGAAGAATGCCGACAAAGTTTGTCGAGCCATGACCTCTATTTTAAAGGAGGTTAGAGCTCCGGATAACTTGCAATCGAATCAAGGACGTGAATTCTATAACAAACAAGTGTTGATGAAGAGTTATGTAATACATCATTACTCAACATAGAGTATAAAAAAGCAGCCATTACTGAAAGGGTTATAAGAATGTTGAAAAATACGTTATACAGACGATTTAGCTATAGAGGTTAGATTGTGACTTGATGTGTTGCTAAATATAATAATAAAGTGTATTCCACGATTACAATCAAGCCTGAAGATGTAACATCATCAACATACTTAGCGATGTTTCATAATATTAAGGTAATGGTGATAGCAAAATTTAAAATTGGTGATTACGTCGGGATTTCTAAATATAAATCAATATTTGCAAATCCGGGATATGTTCGATGGCTTGATATGGATAAATCACATTATTCATGGATTAATAAAACAGATTTTGTATAATATATATATATATATATATATATATATATATATATATATATATATATGTAATATAAATAATTTGTTACATAACCTATGCATATTTTCATACATGATAACTTCTGATGTAATAATAAATTTTTAAATCTAAAATGTAATAACAATAGTAATAATAACTGATTTCATAACCTAAATCCATAGTAGCGGGGATATTGCAATGTCCCCAAGGAAGTGTATCGATACCATTAGGCAGCAAATACCTCCTGTCATCGCTATTGTAAAGAGCGACTTTACGCTGCTCTATACTATAAACGTGGTGGCTTTGCGATATGATACTGCTTTGAGAGACGCTTGTAGTATCCCCGGTTCTTAGGCATTTTAAATAATCATTAAAACTAATCCTATCTTTTACAACGTAATCTCTAACACCTTTTAACTTCCTTACCTGATGATCCTTAAGTCTAAAGCTGAACATTCTAGATGCCACCCCCCCCCCAATTATTAATTACTTTTCCACTCATTTCATTTTTCAGCAAGCCAATTACTTTGCTATTGCATCTTGGGATGTTATAGGGGTTGTCTGCAGGATAATCAGAAGTGCCGAAATGCAAAATGTTGTTGCGTATAAGATCGTATGCATCCTCATATTTTATCTCTTACACTAGGATATCGGTATCCATGTGTAATAATTTCATGCAATCATCATTAAACTGACGTTGCATGAAATTATAGTGGAAATCGTACATTAATGTTTTAGAAATGTCTAAAATAGCCATTCCTACATGTAGTGGCTTATTAAAGTAGATTTTCACCTTGGATAACTCGATAGCCATCAATTCCTCGTCAAATATCTCTCTGATATGGAAATGAGGCTGGGACATGTGATAATTGGTTCCATACCTACCACTCCACCTGATAACGAGTTTGACAATTCTATGACTAACGTTCTCCATGATTTTGCCGAAATTTGCGTTATTTAAAAGTCTGTACAAGATTTTCTCGAAAGAGTTAGTAGATTCTGCTCGCAACCTTATACTCAAGTTTACAAATGAGCCAACGTGATTGGTTGAAACTAATCGCGCGATGAACTTTCTCAAGCACAAGGCCTGCTTGAAGGCATTGTTTCGAATTGTGTTAATGAATGACACAGTTAGTCTTAGAATGCAGTGTTGTGATTAGTTTCCTATTTTTACCACCATGTGGAATACCGTGTTCAACGTAGAATGCAATGCATTTATGACGATCATGCAAATTGTCCGGATGTAGTAGATCCACCTATAGGATTAATCTTTTGCATGCATCATCCGGTAAATTCAAAATTAATTCGGAGGTTAATAAATTTAATTGACCCTCGCTAAGCCACTTGAAATCATCCCGCCGCAAATAATGACTTCGACCACATCCATATAAATTAACCATATCCGTATAAAGGAAATAAGAGGATGGTTTGGTGAGATCGTATTCACCCATGTACTTATTATTAGCCTTGATATATTTAGTGCAGCATTGTGTTATTCCTCCTCTTATGCCATTTCCCACGATCAAAAACTTATCAACATTGGTGAGAAGCTCCAGTCTAACTTTAGTATAATTTAACGTACACTGCCAGGTATATCCGGGAGCGGTGTAAAAGAATGTCGGATCTAACTTGTGCGTTCTTAGGTTAAGGATGTTACTTATTTACATGTTTAGGTTGGCACTTACATTGGTATCATTTTGGTAACATAGTACGTCAAAAAGTTGAATGCTTAAAAAAATATAGTTTGGCAACATTTAAAATTTTTATTAACAATTGGTAAAGTCAGACACTGACGTTCGGAAAGTTACTTATTAACATATTTAAGTTGGCACTTATATTAATATCAGTTTGATAACATTGCACGTCAAAAAGTTGAATGCTTCCAGAAATATAGTTTGGCAACATTTAAATTTTTGATAGACAATTGGTAACGTCAGACACTGACGTAAGAAATGTTACTTATTAACATGTTTAAATTGGCACCTACATTAATATGATTTCGGTAACATTGCACGTCAAAAAGTTGAATACTTCCACAAAAGCGATGCGTATTGCTTCCTGATGATTGGTCATTATATCCCGTGCAACATTATTCAGATAGGGTTTACAGTTGTCCTCATTTTATGGATGTTTTGAATTATGATTCAATTCCCTTCCGCATTAAACTAAATGATGTCAAACAATTAAACAGTTAAACAACCTCTCCATTAATTCGTTTTGCATTCAGGGGAAAGTTATACTACCATTTGTATTAAGTGAAAACCAAAATAATGTGAGGGAACCCATTTCTGCTAATTATCACGCTGCGGGTGATATTAATACAAAAAGTAACACTGTTTATCTTTCACATGGATTAAAAATATGTCGGTTCTTTTTTCTAAAAAAACATCGATTTGGGAGTACAGCATTTCGGGGAGCATTACATCAGAATTGTAACGTAAACTATAAAGACTCCACATTCTACCGGTTGTGTTCCATAATTTATCAGGTTGTGATTCACATTTCATAATTAGGCAATTGGCTACTGTTCCCGGTTGATTTCACTGCCACCATAAGCAAAGAAAGATATATCTTTTTCACGAAAGTAATAGAAGGCAGTAAAATTAGGTTTAGATTTATTGACTCTTTGAGATTTATGAAGTAGTATTGAAAAGTTGTTAAACCATTTGGAAAATAGTAAAAATTATTACGAAAGCTAATTGAACCAACGATGAAGAGTTTTTTCTACTAGTTCGCAAATGCGTGTTTCCGTATGAATATAGTGATGCTTGGGATAAATTAAGCGAGACAAGCTACCTCCCAAGGAAGCGTTTTTCAGTCAATCTTAATAATGAAGGAATCAATGATGCAGTTTTGCACATGCGGTTAATGTTTGGAACAAATTTAATATTAAATCTTTAGAAGAATACTCCAACTTGTATCTAAAAACGGACGTGCTACTTTTAGCTACATTTTCGAAAACTTTCGACTTGTTTAAGTACTTACAAACTTGATCCTCTGCACTATTGTACAAACCCGGTTTAGCATTCGATGCTATGCTTAAAATTACAAGTAAAGTTAGAACTATTTACAGACATTGATATGGTAATGTTTATTGAAAGAGGAATTAGAGGTGGTGTGGCTCAATGTTCTAATCGGTATGCTAAAGCTAACAATAAGTACATGGAAGAAAATTTGATCCCTCCTCCGAAAGTGTGTATTTAGTGTACTAAGACGTAAATAATTATATGGAGCCGCCATGTCAGAATTTTTACCATTTGGCGATTTTTCTTTGTGATGAAGCTAATTTAAAACTTTAGATTTAATAAACCATCCTGATGATTCGAAATTGGTTATAATATAGTGTGATTTAGACTATCCCATAGAATCACATGAGAGTTACAGTGATATACATTGGCACCCGAACATATGGTTCCACCCTTATTCAAATTTTAAAATTAAAAAATGATTGTTTACGTTGTACCCAAAACGTAATTACGTAATTCATTACAGAAATTTGAAAGTATATTTAAAATATGGATAAAAGTTGGTAAAAGTATACCGTATATTACGTTTCAAACAGTCCCCGTGGTTAAAAAAATATATCGATTTGAATACCACCATGCGCCAGCAATCTCAAATGAATTTGATAAACATTTTATAAATTAATGATTAATAGCGTTTTTGGAAGCTGATATAAAATGTACGTAAACATAAGGATATACGTTTAGTAACGAAATGGGAGGGTCGCTATGGTGCCTGCTTCATAGCAAAACCAAATTTTCATAGTTGTACAATATTTAATAATGATATGCTATCATTCAAATGAATAAGCTAGAAGTATATTTCAATAAACCTATATATGCAGGATTCAGTGTTTTAGACGTTTCAAAAACTTTTTATACAATTTTCATTACGCTTACACACTACCCAAGATTCATAATAATGCTAAGCTTTGTACATGGATACGGATAGCCTCATATACGCCTTTTCAGTTCCCGATATCTGAATGCATTAAAAGGACATTGATAAATTCGATACATCTGATTATAGCCCCATCAATATCTTTGGAATTCCATTAGTAAATAAAAAGTCCCTGGCTTAATGAAAGATTAAAATCATGGCGCAATTATGTTGGAATTTGTAGGACTTCGTGCAAAATGTATGCTTGCATGGTTGATGAAAAGTTGTAAAAAATCAAGGGTTCTACCGCGCAAGCGTCAACAGATCACGATAAATGATTATAAACATGTGACGTAATAAGGGGTTATCAGCATCTGATAAGATCAAAGAAACATGAGGTGTTTACAATCAAACAGAATAAAGTAATACTTAATCCTTATGATGATAAACGATTAGTAAATTTCAAATTTCACTGATACTAGACCTTGGGGATTTAAGTTTACATAGCATTTTATTCGTTTTCTGTTTCAGAAAACAATTTTATCATTATGAATAGTCTTGAAAACAAATTGCGGAAGAACTATGGTACAGTAGTAATCAAATCTACAGAAAAGTACCTGAAGCGTTCTTTGATGGGAAGTCCTCCGAAAGCCATTTATTTGTACTGAATATATTACAATATATTGTTATTCCTGATGAGTGTTTTACTGGTGTGCTATAAACTCAAAGTGTGCAAATGAAATTATTATTAAGACATTATTTGATAAAAAAATTAAATTAGACAATACCATTAAAAGTTTTATGAAATTAAGTACCGATAAAGGCTACAATTCATTAACTTTTGATGAAGTAGATAGGATCTTACACCATATGAATGTAATTGGTGACATACCGCTTAAAATGTATCTATACAATTTATTATGGGTTGATGATTAAAGAAATCTTAGATCTACCTTAGAAAATATTGCTTACAAAGACACTTTATTTATTATAACTGAATGTATTGAGAAAGCGGCATATTATGCTAACTACAAGTGTCTCGATATTTTGATTGAAATATTATTAGAACAAAATATCAACTATAAGTTTCAACCGTGGGAAAACGATGAGCACCACAAAATTTATTACTGGATACTACACATCAATAAAGGTGAAACAAATTCAAATTCCTGCTTTGAATGGAGGTGTGGGCCAAAATCGGCGATATATCCATCCAGTAATTTAAGTGATTATACAAGTGCTTTAGGTTCACTTTATAAGATAATGAAATTTTAAAAACAAATGTAACATTTATATTTAAAGAATAACATACTATTATTTGTTTGTGCGTTTTATTTCATCTAAGAGCTACATCCCTTTATACAAACCATATAACTAATATAAGCAATCTATTTCACAAATTACAAGTTAAATCTTATAAAACAATATCATCCTTATTGATCCATGATCTTTCATCCAATCCCCACCACTTATTATTCTTGGAGCGAAGCACTTTTTCTACTAGATACACATCAGGATACTTTGTTTTCTGTAATTCATGTTCATAAAACCCTCCCAGTACAGGCTTTCCCTTCATGTCTTCCAGCATGTACGTAGTGGGGTTAGTAATGCGAACTTTCACAATCCTAAATAGTTCACTAGACCAATTGGGTGTGTATCCTTTGTCGAAAATATTTTTAAATGTACAGATTCGTACTATGTCACCCACAGAATATCGATTCCTATCGAATATCTTTATGTGAGTGTAAGCCTCTAGCATTGTATGATTACCGACATTTTTGGGCTTCATTTCGGTAGTTCTATGCTTACGATTATTATAATCCATAATTATGGTATCAATTGTATCAATCCATTTGTATTTACCTTGTAGGCTGAATGACTTATGTAGAGTACCTTTAATGGTTCTGATAACACGTTCCGCAATTGCAGCCTTCCTTGTGCTATAAGTGGAATAATGGTTGACTCCATAACGCCGCATTAGTTTAGTAAAATTCTCATTGTAGGATTCTTTTACTGCATCTGTCTGCAAAATTGGTAGGTTTCCGTCCTTTTTTGAAGATTGTTTGCATGGCCTTGGTAACTTCTGTTTTCGTTTTTAATTCTTTAGTCCATAAGTATTTTGAAAAACAGTCGATAACCACAAATATATACTTATAGCCCTTATTTTGTTTGGCATATGTGTTAAATTCAGCCAAATCTGCTTGCCAAAAACCATCAAAACCTCTAATTATTGTGCGCCTTCGTTTAAAATTTTTTCGTGCAGGTTTGTGCATTTCGTTGACGAGTTGTAATTTGGACATGGTACTAATTTATCAACAATTTTTTAAGATGGTATAGTTTTTCTTTCAACGCTAGATAAGCGTTAGTTTCTTCTAAAAGCTTTCTGAACTGCTTGTAGACAAAAATCAAGATATCCTTTACTTATAGCATCACCATCTTCTTCAGGGTTTTCCAACTGGGTCAAACCGTTTCCATCCAAATTCAACCTTGTTGATAAATAGTATTGATTCGTGATGACATCTTAAGGATCTATTGGACTGGGAACATTGCTGAGTCTCTTATTGTCCATATCAAATTGATTATCATCAATCGCTTTAAACTGAGGGGTTAATTTCGAATTGATCTGGACATGAATGTCCAAATTTGTCAAGGGCATTTTAGTTGTGATATGTCGACATCAATACATTCTTATTTATACTGTTTAAAAATTGATTGTTTGGTTTTTCAATGTATCCATCTTCATATAGTTCTTCTACAATTGATATTATGTCATTTACGACAGCTGTGTTTCCCGCTAATTTTTCTGCCCACAATACCTCTAGATCACGAAATAGTTCATGGATATGATTCCTATATTTATATTCAATAGGTCTGTTTGTTAATTCCTTAAAAAATAGCTCCACCGCTCTTGGTTCTGGGTGATGATGATAGCAAGGGTTTAATTATTTGTGTATACTTTTTGCTGCGGCTTCCTCGAATTTGGCCACTTACATCATAATCACGCCTTGCAACATTAGTAGTTTCTAAAATACCTCCATAATCTCTTGAATTCACTAGATTTAAATTGGGTTCATTCATAATAAGCAGATCATATAAACCTGGAGTCCCTTTATACGTGACACCTTTAATAATCATATCGTTTCCTTTAATTGTAACGGGAGTATTACCAATTGTCCATTTGTCAGTTTTGGTATCATAGTGGACTCCATAAGTATGATCAATAGCACCTTCAGGATCCCTCATAATACGTTCAACGTATATACGAGGTAATTCATGATACTGCTCGAGAAATTCTTCTGAGATGGGTTCATTACGGGTAGTAGAATCATCTGTGACACTAAGAGGTTCTTCTTCTTCCTCAGTATTAATCTCTCCTACAACAGATGTATCTAAGAAAGATGGTGTACGAAGACCTGGAGGAGGATTTGTTTGAAAAAACGGAAGCTGAGCTAGTGGGTAGTAGCACCCTTTCTTGAATCACCTAATAGAGTGAAGCCTGGAGTCCGTTGAACTTGAGCTAGCGGGCTAGTGTGGGTGGTAGCGCGCATTTTTGGAAATGTGAATAGGGGTGGTTTTTTGGGTTTAACATCAATAGACTCGTTTTTAGGTGTTTTTTATCTGGGTCGATTTTATTTATTATTTCAGTTAGAGGATCTATTAGGGGCTTATAAGTACTTTCAAATCTTCGTTCACTATCAACTCGAGCAGTTTTAATACTGTTATATTTCTGCAGTATTATTTTACGAGCCTGAATATTTTTTTTCTTTAATATCATCTCATTGTTATCCATTGTACCAAAACAGGTTTACTAAACAGGTACCGGTTTACCTTGAACAGGTAGCTGTTTACACTAAACCAACCGATAGATCAGTTACTATTGAAACAGGTACCGGTTTACCCTGAGCAGTTAGCGGTTTAAACTAAATCTATAGCTGTTAATACCTAAACAGACCACTTACTACTAGACTACTGAAAGCAGTTTAAGGTACTATATATTCATCAAACCTTTTCCTAAAGCGACCATTATTAATTTCAGCGTACTTGTTTATGACCATGAAACCAAACGGATTTCCCGAAATAATTTCATGCTTAGGGTGGGACTTATGTGATCCTTATACACATGTTTTAGGTTTAATTCATCTTGCTCAAATAATATAATTAGATTCGTATTATCACGAAGTAGTTCCTTTAGAATTTTACTGTAAGTTTGACCCAAATACAAACAATCAATATCGTTGTCTACCCATAGAAAAATATGCCCTTATGTTATTTTGCTTTTCACAAGCGATATCATCGAAGATAAAAACAGAGTTTGATTTTGCACAATTAGGCTCAATCACATCCTGATAGTCACTGAAGGTAAAGTAACCTATATCCTTCATTGGAGGAAAGATTTCCCGTAAAAGTTTGTACTTGTTTTGATTTAATGAGTATACGTATCCATGTTTAAATTTCAAACCATTTTTCTCAGTAAGCAGACTAATCATTTCGTTTGTTTTACCGCAATTGGATGAACCGCATACAATTCCACGTATACTATTAGGAAGTAAATTACCATGTTTTGTAGTACTAAACCTTTCATCAGTCATGACTTTCAATTGGAAGTTTTTGTTTCTGAGCAACTACTTCCATCGTTAGTGGTTGAAGTAAAACTAAGCGAATAATTATAACATTTTTTATTTATATACTAGAAATATACAGTGTATAAATACAATAATTGTAATTTTTCGATTCTCCAGTGAGCCGGCTGTACTGTACAATAGCATCTTGAAGAATAAGTTCATAGGCAACGATTCCATTATCGAAAGGTGTTAGAGATTCCACTGTTGAGTTTTTTAGAGATTCATTTTGTTTAGAGCAGTCCATTACAAGTACTGGACATGATTTGAATTCGGAATAGTTGAATAATACGTCTTTATCATCTTCACCATAGTAATCACATCTTGAATTAAGAATTGTAATAGGCAGGTATGTATTGGTTAGCACCAAAGTTCAAATGCATTGCTTCATATGGATAATACTCAGAATCCAGATGTACTTTAAGGTTTCTGATGTTAATGTAATCAAAATTTCTTGCCCTTGCTGACTTTGTGTATTTCACCTTGTTGGAATGCAACAACTATCCAACGTGTTTTTTCCAGTTGTGTCGACGCTTTTGTTGACCGTATGACTGTGGTTGCTTGTTTTAAAGCAGGTAATTCCTATTGACGGAATGGGACAGTAATAATAGAATTTTTAATGATTGCTTGAAACAGGTTAAGTTTCGCAGCATCATTAAGTGTTAAGTGTGGTACTTTCCATTGAATTTTATTTAAGGTTATTGCGGCATCAACTTCGCCATAGACAGTTTGTATCGCTTCTAGGTCGAATTAAAACCAACTCTTGGCCCATATTCACGATTTCCTGACGATAATCCTCCATTATTCCAAATATGTGGTTCAATGGTATGCATACTGTAAAAGATTTTTCTCCATTTTGCTCATCGAATTCTACTTGTAATGGTTCTTCATACTTTGGTGACCATCCCAATTTGGATTAGTGATTTAATTTTCCTTGTCGTATAAGAAATATATCCCTTAAGCGTAGATGTTATACCTGGATTTTTGCAAGCATCCACTCTTTGACCATCTAACTAATAACGACAAGAAAGTTCGAGCAATTGTTGGTTAAGCTGCATGATTTTCTTTCATCTTCTTTGTTGAGCTCAAGTTTACCTTCTATGTACAGAAAACTATCATAAGTAGCCGTAATTAGATCTTGACTTTGAATTAAGTTGATTTCTTCGGAAGGTCCATATTTAGAAGATCCATACGGAAGATAAGTGTGAATATTTGATTTAATTATAGTATCATCAAAATGTACGTTTTGAAAGACGTTTAACGATTCAGCCATTGTAGGTGAGAGCTTTTAAACCAATTGACGTTAAAAAGTTTTCCGCTGCAGATGTTAACCTCAATGAAGGTTGATGCCTAATTAATGACTTACTGTAGGGATGATTACCTTTATATGAATTTTTGAAAGATGGGATAGGCCCTTGACTAATTCTCAGACCCATGTTCTTTTAGTTCTAAGCGTGCTGTGAATAGTTCAGTTTCACCAAAGTTCACCCTTTTGATTAGTCAAATAAATTGTTATATTACTAATTATGTCAGTGTTTACTTCTAAATATTGAGGATTGCTTGGAGTTTTGTCTACCTGCTGGAACTAAAACATCGATCTCATATAATACTTGAGCAGGTTTCCCGTTTCGATAAGATCCCTTTATAATGTTGTGTAGATTAGTGTGTTTAAGTATTTGGATGTCTAATGCAGATATATATTTGATTCTAACATTTTAGACTCAAACCCTAGCATGCGGCCAATGCAATTTTCTTTAGTAAAATCGATCTCAAATGAACTGTTTATCTCACATTTAAGTGTATTGTTGTTTGCTCTAATGATAAACTCTTCTGTGGGTATTTTAGTTTTTAGATAATCGCTAATTTCAATTAACTCATGTGCACCGTGTGCAATATTAATTACTTGCAAATGAGATGGATTTGTTCTAAAATGAAATCTATCGTTGCATGTATAAATGTTTCTAATGCTGTTTCAGCAGTAAAATCCAACCAATCCAATAACCCATTTCTTCCCAAATCTAGCTCTATCAGTGGATAAAAGTTGTAGCTATCTGTGTTACCAACACCTTCTAAACTGAATGTTAATGACATAACTGAGAAAATTTGATGTTGTGCTGATTATTTATATCAAAACTGTAGGCATAGGTGTCCGCAAATACTTGTATTAAAGTGTTGATCTTGGTTGTAATTATAATTTATTTTACACCCCCGAAAGTAGTTAATCACTTCGATTGGTGATCGAAGATTACCGAAACTATCGTAATAGCATACCTTTTTACCACGTTTTTTGTAGCAAACCCAATGTGTACCTGGTCCTCTTTGGCTATCTAAGTTAATAATTCCTGATTCATTTTTCCGTGGTAATTTACGAACGCTATTTATCATAAAAATATCCCTAAAGTGGGGAAGATTTTTTGTGTATTTCTTTAAATCAATATCCGTTAACGGTCTTTCGGGTAATCTATTCAGTATTTTGGAAACGGTTTTAAGTATAATGCACAACCATCAGGTTTATTTGGTTTTAGATACCGTACACCGCCTTTCTTATTCATGGAGCCTATAACAATCGATTACATCATGCGATTATGGCGCGGTGTCTCTTTTTTCAATTTTTTAGCATTTTTAGCATCATTGACTGCTTTAGCGATTCCTGATGCACCACCAGCTAAAGCACTGATTGCTGATAATCCTGCGAATAACGGAATAAGAAATGGTAAAAACCCTCCTTGTTTAGGCACGGGAATTACTCTAGGAATTTTAAGGTTTTCGTTTCCTCCTAAATTTTTTACCACACGTTTTGCCGTTGAAAGCGCTGACTTTATTGTGTCTGTAAAATTTCCGCTAGGTTTAATTTTTTTAGACATTGTTTTTCGTAAATGTAGTAAATTCCCGAAATTGCATTTTTCTTCTTCAGAACAGATCGACGATTACACCCCCATTCCTAGTTTTCTCTTTGCTTTCATGGCGGTACTGACTGCTAAATTTACAGTTCGTTCACATAATGTTGTGTCTGATGATTTAAAGCTTTCTCAAACTTTTTTTGTAAAATTTTACTCGCTTTATGTCTACTATCTAAATCTCTGTAACCTCTGTAACTGATATCGTGAAGTTTGCACTGAGCATCTAATTGATTAATACCGGGATCACCGCGTGCGAGTCGTTTTTCAAACTTTGTACCAGGACCGCAGTACTGGTAACCAGGTAAATGCAATTCAACCGGAAGTTTATTGATTAGAGTATTCACTAAGCGCCACCACCTGCACACTTTCGCTTCTTAACTAACACTGTTTACCTGGATGGATAAAAGGGGTTATTTATACCTAAATTGAGAAAAAAATTATAGTTATTGCTTTATTTAGTAAATGGTATACATTAGATAAGCAGGACGATAATACAATATTTTCATTAAACATGCAGTGTTATGTGAATTAATATTATACTTAGCATTTATAACATCATTAATGTCTTTATAAATGTCATCACCACCACCACGGAATTCTTTCTCACGAAAACGACGGTAGTCAACAACTTGTTGAATGAGCTTTTCATAAAAACACACCAGATTGTAAGATTCAAGAAATTCCAATCTATAGCTTATTGTATCCTTTAAATTGAGTAGTTGTTCTATACTATGTGAATTGAATGTGCAAGAACAGCAGTTGAAATTTTCTATCATAACAGTTTTCAAAATTCATACCCTTTAATCAATTCCCAATTGTAATAAATACCAAGATTGCTAGAGAGAGATTCATAATGTTGATCATAGATTATATCTTCATCCTCGTTTACATTTGGCCAACCAATTTTATTTTCAATTTCTTGGGATCGGAAAAATTGTAATTCTACATATGAATGTCATCATAGGAACTCACTCCATTCGTTCATATCCAACACTACATTATTGCTTTGATCACAATTACCACACCCCATATGCACTGCTGGTGCAAGCTGGAGGTGCGTACTGTATCCAATTTCCATGTGTTTTGCATGATGAGTATCGTTCGATAGTTTATAATAAGTACAATCGGTTAAGTATTCATTAGCTGGTTGTTTATACACTTCCTCCTTATGTTGAAATGATGATGACCAGTCAGTGTTAGGAGAAGAATAACGTTCATTTTGTTTCTCTTCATTTTTATTTTTACTACTACTATTACTACCATCACTATTTTGACGGCACCAATAACACAATGTTAAATTATTATTCATATTGTTACTGCAATTATGTGGGGTATACACATATAACGGTGAACCTCTGAGTTTGGATCGTTCCAGAAATGATTTTATTGCTGCTTTACTTGCTCGCAATTTCACTATGACTAAACACTGTTTAAGAAATGATTCTAGTTAAAGCATGCGTAAGTTAGATTATGGTGGGGTACTACTGTTAAAAACAAAATGTTATGTTTGTTATTTTCCTAGCTGCACGCAAACTACTTATGAACACAGCTTTCCTGTTTAGTAGTGTTTTAAATTGTCCAATTTGCGTTTCTTCCTTAAAGTACTCACAAAAGCGTTGAGGTAATACGCATTTAAAATCATTTGTTTCCATTACTATACGTTGACCGTACTTAGTATTAGTTACTGTCAAATTAACCACTTTATACTTTCTCGATATCTCGAGGTCACATAAATGTTTAAAGGCGCTTTGGTTTAACCCTGCTGATTCCATAGTAAACAATTACAGTTGCTAACTGACCGACCTCAACACACTGCTCGCTGCAGTTTATATGAGAAAAATGTGTCCTTGAGTACCTATCACAACATATTTAAACTTGTTAAATACCCACCTTGACCTACTTTTAGTTTATTGACATATGACCATTGACCTTGACTTAATTTAGTCACTTCTTGTTTCCATGTATTTTAATATTCCTAAAAATTGGAACATGATACCCCTGTGAGGGTCAACAATCTCTTCTGACCATGAAAACTACTTCTATTTTTACGTTTCTAAGGAATGTAATGTGATACAGGTCAATAATATTTGACCTTGACCACTCTATTTTAAGACTTCTAGGAATTGTAATATGATAATGATGATGACATTGAAATTTCTATTTTGAGCTTTTAACCTTGACATACAAATTTCCCACCAAAACGTTTGACCGCAGAGTGATCCTGTAATATGATGATGATGGTGATATTTCAATTTCTATTTTTAACGAGCTCCAAACATTTAAATATCCCTCCAAAAGTTAGACGTTGAAGAGATCCAAAATCTTACATTTCTCACTATCAGAGGGCGAGTGACCTTGAACTGGTCCAGAACCGACCCCTAATCACTACTGAAATGCATCTCGCTTCCACCGCGCTGATGATTTGAAGAAATGGTTTTACATGATTTGTGATTTGACGTGAGATTCAGTAAGGCTGAATCGTAGTTAAGGTGTAGAAGAAGCAAGTTGTTGGGGCGCTCGTCGTGCTCACGAAATGGTTTGGATGCAGATTGAACTTACTTACGCCTTGCCGGGGATTGATTGAACTTTACCGTGGCAGGTATTTTACGTTCACCCTGTTTGAGGATATTTGATGATTCATTAATTCGGTACCATTGTGTTGTGTATCGTTTGTCAGTGTTTAATGTTAGTGCTTCTTCTAATTTTTGGACTAATTGTAGCATTTCCTGTGGGGATTTTTGTAATAAGTTCAACATATTCGCTAGTCTCATTCGCGCACATAGCTACCCCCAAGGAATGATAGAACTTGCTGTAAATAATTATCGCTTTAATACAGTTGTGTGTATATAAAAGTCAAACATCGCTTGTAAATAAAGGAATATTTGTGTATATATAAACCACATGGAAACATGATCGAGGCCTAAGATCTTTGTAGCTTCTGGCGGTTAAGATTATGATAAAGTCCCACTCGAGGCAATCTTTTGCTGGATGTACGATAAAAGTTTTAATAATTCACAATTTAAAAACTGTTATGACTCATTATTTGAATTTAGATTCGCTAGATTATGTTCTCTATTTAATTTGTGAACAAGATCGTTAACGGATCAGTTATTTTTTTCGCACGTCATTGTTTTGCGGGTACTTGCAAATATTTTGAAGTTTTATAGGAATCAACTGCAGTAATTCACTGATTCACCTGGATTCGCGTGTAAAGGTAAGCAAGTTGTTTTGTTTATTTGGGAATTTAGCTGTGAACCTTTTTGCATTTAGGTATTACGACCCCTATATTGACATTTTTAAATATTTAATAGCGCTTTGTTTATTTTCTTGTGACGTATATTCAGGTTAAATTGAATAATTAATTACCGTGTTGACCAGTTATTTTTTTGGTTATTTCAGCAAGTAGTTTTATGTTGAAGTTTACCGAAATGTATAATGGATTGTAAGTTTAATTATCGCAATTTTGCGGATTTTAAATGAAGCTTAAGATTTTATGTAAGTGTAAAGCGAACTTTTAGTATTTAAAGATCTAGTTTATGACGTTTTTTCCTCTATAAATTTATTTAACAGGTGGTGCCTTTGTGACATTTTCCTAATTTATGACTTATACTTATCGTGATTTACGTATTGCAAAATTAGTAACAGACTTTTAACTGAGCTACCGGCACAATGCTCCTTATCTGTTAATTCCGTTCGGATGCCATTCAATCAGAAATTTCAACACCATTTGGCGTTGATTGATATATAAAATTTTCCATTTTGAAATTCCAACTCGTTTATAAGTCAAAATGCATACATATTTTCTGTACACTGCATTTAATACCAACATATCGTTAATTATACGCTACTCAACTACAGTAAATCAATACATTCTGAAAATACAGTAGCCATAGTGCAATACATTTTGTTCTCAATGTTTTACTAAAATATTATTTCTCATTCAAATTCAATTCTCAGATCATTTACATCATTCAACCACATTTTATAATACTGAACGCCTTGCTAAAAATTCCAGTGACGTAATATTTACACCAGACAAATTATGTACACAAAACAATTCTCTCATACAAACTCACATTCATACTTTATAAACACGTAACATATACTGGTACGACAAAATAATTGCATGTGTGTGTGTGTATGTGTTGTGTGTGTGTGTATGTGTGTGTGTTGTGTGTGTGTGTGTGTGTGTGTGTGTGTGTGTGTGTGTGATATATGTGTATGTTGGATAGTGTGTGTGTGTGTGTGTGTGTGTGTGTATATGTGTGTTGTATATTGTGTGTTATGCATGTGCGTGTGTGACGTTAGTATGCAGTTCATGTGTGTTTAGATGCGTTGCGTGTGCTTTGTGTATGATGTTTATATTTTATATGTTTTGCGTTAGTATGTTGTATGTGCGTGTGCGTATGTGCATGTCGTGTGCGTGTGTAGTGCGACTGTTGGTACGTGCGTGTTGCGTGTGCGTGTGCTTGTGTACGTGCGTGTGCGTGTGCGTGGTGCGTGTGCGTGTGTATGTGCGTGTGTGTACTAATTGATTCGTTTTATGTTCTGTTTTGTGTTGTGTCGTATTGTTGCGTTCTTTGTCGTTTTGTATTGCGTGTGCTGTGGTGTGCTTACGTGTTGCGTGTGCGTGTGTATGTTGTGCGTGTGCGTGTGCGTTTGTGCGTGTTGTGCGTTTTTTGTGCGTGTGCGTGTGCGTTGTTTCATGTTGCGTGTGCGTGTTTGGCGCGTGTGTAAATGTTAATAAACATCATTTTAACGATTTGTCAGATATTTGAACTTATACGTATGTGGTAATTTTGTGTAGTTTTATTCACTAGTTAGATGTCATTTGTTTTTTTAGTTACGACTATTATTAATGTATTTTTGCTTGAATGCACGCTGTAACGTATAAGAAATTTTAGGAATGTGTAATTGCATTAAGAATATTTCGTTTTTTTTTGTATAGTTACGTAATTTTCATTAAGAAAAGTCAGTGTATTTTTTTGATATGTTCAACCTTCATGTTTATTGCCCGAATCATATGTAAAGTTTTATTGAGATAAATTCGTTTATTTATAGTTACCTAGTTTCATTAAAAGAAGCGTTTATCGCATTGGTGCATACTGTAGCATTTTAGAGAACATTAGTGTCGGAATGTTGGTTTTACATGTAGTAATATGGGTCGATTGGTTACCTTTGCAGTATCATTTCTGTGATCGTAAGGAAAGTGCAGACGCAGTTCTTCGCCAAGTAGAGCATCGTAAATTTGTAGAAATTTAAATTAAAATGGTTGATTAGTTTGTTTGAATGAATTTGTGGAGGGAGTTTTTTAATGCAGAAGTCATTCTGAATGAGAGTGTCTGTCTTAAGCTTTGAAGCGTAAATGTGCTGTTAAAAGTCGTCGAATTATCGGAATTGTTTCATATTGTGAGCTCTAGTGAAAGTTAAGAGTAGTGTTGAGGACTTGAAAGATTAATCGATTATAACAAGTTTGGATATTTTTTGTGAAGTAACATTTAAGTCGCATTAATTTAGTTTAGAGAAGAACGGCATCTTCAATCTTTATGATAGAAATTTGGTTCGTGTTTATTGTATGAACCTGAGGTATTGAATTTTCGTTAGTAACGAGATATAATAAAGACTTTCCTAAAATGTAAGTGTACAGTGAACGATCTAAACATACCGTTTAGGATTTTCTGTTCGAATTGAAATTAGTAAGCTGTAGCAAAACGAGTGTTTTATTTTGTTTGTCGAACTTAACAACCTCGAATTAAAAGAAATTATTAAAGTGATTTAGTAGTTTATGCTGCTTCAATAAGTTACGAGGCATTATGTTGAAAAGCAAGTTGAATGCGTGAGTAAGACCTAAAGCAGTTCGTGTCATGAATCAGTAATACAGTGGACTGCACGAGTCGTACGATCCGAGCAAGGATTATGTATTTGCTGTGTGACCTAAGGTAACGTAATTTATATTTTGTTTGTTGATCTTGCGACTTGAAAGAATAAAATTGATTATGTTTTATATGAGCATTTTATGTGTAATGTGTTAACGAAGGAACCTGTTGAAGTAATTATTTTTTAATTTATTGTGTCATTTTGTTAACGTTCTCGGACAGTTTCCTTTGTCTATTTAGAAAGCTATTTAAGGTGTTTGTTTTTTTTTTTGATACCATTAATATTTTATGCAGGGAGTTTATATAGATTTACGTGCTGGAGTAATCCAAATTTAAAATGTTCTTTGAATACGATTTAGTTTAGTAGTTTTGTACTGTGCAGAATTCAATGAGGTAAGTTAAAAGATAATTATTTATTTCAAATTGACCTGTTTAAATTTTAATTGTTTTATTTATTATTTTGATTTAATAGATGTTTAACTCAGGTACTATTTTGGTATATTTATTTTAATATTAAGCCTTGACAAAGGGTGATGATATATTGCTCAAATAGAAAAGCGTCGCCGAGTTCTATTAAGAGAAGTTGAAGTTTTGATTTTTTTTTTGTTTTGTTTTATTGCCAGATTAAGTTAACGTAACGTAATTTACAAGTTTAGAAAAGAGTTGTAACCGAATTGAAGTCAGTTTAGTATGCGTTATTTGGATTAGTTTAGTAATTTAGCGTAAGGGGAACATTAAAGATTTGTATTGAATTTGAATATTGCTGCACGGTGGTAAGTTGATCAGATTAAGTGCAGATTTTGAAGCCTTTTCAGGTGAAGCAGTATTGCGGAACCTGAGCTAGAGCGTTACGATTTGGTGTAAGTTGGGTATTCGGACCACTGCGTACCGTCGTTTAATTCGCATTTTAAAACACCCTGGTGTGTTCTTTTAGAATATCCTGGCGTACGGAACTTATTGTGTACTTTCCGATTTCGACTTTGGTAGATAGCTAAACTACGGAGACAACTGCTTTGTCAATAGACTCACCCGCACGCGAGCTTGCCGTGCAAAAACCAGGTTTATCGTTTACCTTGTCCTAGTTAACATTTATACCGTAACAGATTTGACAGAAAGGATTCTGTTTAAATAATAATAATTAAAGATTATTAATTTATATATTATGAAAGAAAAATTCAGGTAGGTTTATATAATGTTTATTCCCCTTTGACAATAGAAAAATTCTCAAACCCATAATTTTCATTTCCAAATGTAGGTAAGTAACACTTTTTTGCACAATAGGTATGACGAAGTATGAATAAGTTAGAAATAGCAGTTCTGCGACTTCCTTTCTTAAATATTTGCTGATGAAGCATAAGAAAGTTATGTGCTAGATAAATCGTATTCTTTCCATCGTTTTCTATATTGCAAAAGTAGCGTCAGTTAAAACACTGTAAATCAGTATATAACGATCTGATAGTGATGAAATATGATATGTGTTGTTAAAGTGCCCGAATTTGTTGAACTATGTTAAATAATCGGATGAGAAACCATACAAGATAAAGCAATTCTCCACGATAGAACTTTAGCTTAAATCAATATGCATTTTGCAAACAATTTATAAACCAATTTCGTGATGTGACTAATTCCTGATCACGACCGGCACCATAAAACGATAAAATTTACTTATTTTGGCTAAAAACAATATTTTTACCAGAAAATGTAACCTTTCACCATTATCACACAATAAAATACTTATCTTTTTTGGGTTTTTTTAAAGGTGTATTTTAAATTATACAATCTAAACGTTTCGATAACACTTACGGTTATCTTCGTCAGTAGTAATATCTGTTAAAATTATTAATGATGTTGTAAGCAATTTGGTCAAAGTTGCAAAATTGAAACATAGACATCAGCCTGCTATTAATATAACAGTTTGAGAAACGTATAAAGCCAACTACAAAATTAAATTTTAGTAAAGAAAACTAGGTCATTAAAAATTAAATATTGTTAAAGTGCCTTAAAGCAACTATTATATTAAATATGAACGATTATAACATTAAGATAGAACAATTGTTGGGACCAGAAACGTATCGTAAAATACCAAAAGATCCAACAAAAAAGTTTCTTTTGAATACTAAAGAACTGATTAAAATATCATCTATTCCTGAAGAAATAAAAAGGAAACTAACTCCGAAGCTCTTTCACCAAAACTATACAGTTTACCAAAAATTCATAAACCTAATATTCCTTTAAGGCCTATTCTTAGTGCAATTGCTTCTCCCACATATAGTCTTGCAAAAAATCTTACATTTTTATTACAACCTCATATAGGAAAAACACTCCATTGCATTAAATATTCTGCCGACTTTGTTGAAAAATGCATAGTTTCAAAATTGAGGAGGGTGATATAATGGTTAGTTTTGATGTTGTTTCACATTTTACAAAAAGTGCCTCTAAAAGAAACTATTGAATACATTGGTCATCTTTTTCCAAAGCACACAACCATTCTTTTTCAGCACTGTCTTACTACAGCTTATTTTCAGTGGAATAGTAAATTTTATGAACAGATTGATGGTGTAGCAATGGGTAGTCCCCTTAGTCCCGTTACAGATAATTTTTACATGGAAAAATTTGAAACATTAGCGTTACAAGATACACCTAAAAAACCTTCAGTTTGGTGTAGATATGTAGATGACACATTTGTTATTTGGAGATATGGAGAAGAAGCACTGCATGAGTTTTTGGTTTTTATAAATGGTATACATTCTAGTATTCAGTTTACCATGGAAAAGAAACTAATGGAAGTTTAGCATTTCTTGACATTAATATCTGAAAATAATAATTCACTATCTTTTAAGGTTTACAGAAAGCCGACACACTGATAGATACCTTCATAAATTATCCATCCACCATCCACGTCAAAAATTGGTGAATTAAATCTTTAGTAAATCGAGCAAAACGAATTTGTACCCTGAATTTATGAAGGATGAATATAAATATTTAACAAAATCCTTACAATGTAATGGATATTCACTTACATATATTAATAATGTTATTACACCTTCTAGGCGTAACTTTAAAGAAAAACCAGTTCTTAATGTTGGTACTGCTTTTCTTCCTTCTATAGCTAATGTTACAAATAGAATTGAAAAAATCCTAATTAAATATGGCATTAGGATTATTTTTAAACCTACAAGAAAAATTAAAGAACATTTAAGATCACCTAAAGATGTGTCAAACCCTTTATCATCTTCCGTAGTGTATAAGTTACCTTGTTCATATGGAAAAGTATATATCGGAAACACAAAACGTAGCTTTGATACAAGACGTAAAGAACATATGAGACTTTGTGGATTAGGCCAACCAGAGAAGTCTGCTGTGGCTGACCATGCCCTGAATAATCTAAATCATGACATTCAATTTGACAATATGGAAATATTGTCAAGACAAACTCATTATCATTATTATGTTCGTTTACAACGTGAACCTATTGAAATATATAAATCTCCGTTTAAATAGGTTTTGGCATATTATCATTAAAAAAAAAGCATAATGATACGCCTTAAATTTCATTTTAATTTTAGCTTTTGGTATGTCTAGGTTTTTTGCTGTTTTTCCTAGACCTTGAAGCAAATTCTTTACCAAATAATGATATGATAAATTACCACAGCATTATAATTTAACATAAGTAGTTGAAATTAATATTAAAATTAGAAATTACCAAAAACGTTCTGCATTGTGCTTTTCATTGTTAATGACAGTTGCACTTATGTTTGATCATTTATCCACACGAACGGACGGACTACGGATGGACATTGTATTGCAAATATTCTAATAGTATAAAATTTTCCAAAGACGTGAGGGTGTTTGAAACAATAAAGCTTTAGTATACTATTTTATCACTTGCATCTCAACATTGAATCAATACGTCTATTACACAGATTGTAGTTTTCCGCCGACAATTTTGGGAAAATATTGTAAGTAATTTAATATTCAAATAAGCCTCAAATCTCAAATGTTTTTCAACGCATCATACTCTAGAGTGAAATAGCGAATCAAGAGGCTGGAATATATTTTACTGGAGTTGGTTTGGTGGTAATTGCTACTTTTACGTTCCTACCCCATGTTGAACTATAAAATTACATGTGGAAAATGTTTAGCTACATCTTTTCACTAATCTGACATAGAACAGCACCAACAAAAATGTTATACTTGTCCATCTAGTACCGGCTCTTAAGCTCTTACTTGACTAAGAAATCGTGACATCATATCATAGGTGTATTTGCATAGTCAAAAATTTTTGAAACTTTATCTCCGATTTTGAAAAAAATTCTATGTTATTTCCGCTTTCATCATTATAGTTAATGTGACTTAAAATAATAATAACTGATAACAAATTTTTTTTTTTATTGTGAGAATCTACTTAATAACATGCGATTATACTTAAAATGAATCATTGCCGACGAAATCAACAATAAAGTAATTTAAAGCTGCCATGAATATTTATGTAACTGTACTATATAAAGCAATTTTTAACCTCGAAGATTTAGTTTCAACTCAAAATGAAAAATTTATCGAATTTCTTAACTTTGCTATTCCTTCCAATACTGTCCATTGGCCAGTTAATTGGTGAGTATGAGTACCGGTACTAGTATAATGATCACCGTACACATTTACCTTGTTAATTACTATTCTGCTATGCTACCGGTGCTTATAAGATTAAAGTGGCAAAAATTGCTTTCTAAAATATATGTTAACTTAGGTAAATTTCAAACATGTTCCCGCTCTGACCCAGACATAAATGGATGTCTGAAATCGGCTATACCAAGAGGTCTGGAAATTCTCCGTGCAGGTAAAAGGTCTACATGTTAAATTAATTATGTAACACTCACACTAAAGGTATACCTGAATTTAACATTCCAAAACTTGATCCAATGAGGCTTGCATCATGGACGGGTGTACCACTTTCTCCACACGATTTTGAACGAACATATACTAATCTAGAGTTACATGGTCATACTGAAGGAGAGATTAGAGACGTAGAGTAATGTGATACTTTTACATAATTCTATTCTTTACACGTGTTTTCTAGTGCAAAATTAAGTGATTCAGAAGTTTTCATTAGTATCAAACTATTTTGTCCCATAATTGAGTTTAGAGCTGATTATCAGTTTAAAATGCATAGTTAACGGAAATGATTTTAGTGGCACTGGAAAACTGATTGTTAAAGAAAAGTAAGTAATATCGTTTATGAGAGTTTTTAGTTGTTCTTTGCCAGATGATTACATTTCAAATAACGTTTACTGGAAATATAATGAGTAAAGATGGTGAAGATTACATTTCCAGTACAAAGGTTAATATAGAAGCGCTCGATTTTGGAGGTATGACATTTCAGTTTGACACTGGCGACCCAAAGGAAAATAAAAATATAAATACATTTTTCAATAGTAATTGGAAATCTATAATAGCGAGCGAGAAGGAGACATTTTTGGGTATCTATTCAATAGCCTACACAAACGAAGCCAATGCGTTATTTTCTCTTATACCGTATAACCAAATATTTCCTAAATAGGTAAATGTTACACAACAAAGAGAAGATATTTGTGGTTAGAATAAAGTGTTATACGTTTTATTTACTTTTGTTTCTTGTTAGTAGGAGCGAACATAGCTAATACTATTTTAAACAATTGTTTTGTTAATTAAGAGTCAAAAACAAGCTTCTTCAGTTAGAGCGTGCTGGAAATCCTATGACATTCTGTCGTTTGTCACAACCTTGAAATGGAATATTATGCAGGTCGTATAATTGGCTATAGTGGAACGTTGAAACTTTCAATAGCTTTACGCGTGTTTTAGATTTAAATGGATGACATAACTAAAAAACCAAAATTCAAAATGGCTTTGTGGTTGGCTGTGTATATGAATATCTCAAATAAGAGACAAAGAAGATGTTGGAGAAAATCTTGGTTGGAAAACAACAACAGGTATGGACATTTGCCTGTGTTACATGACTTGCGTGATAATTTTCTCATGGATTTCCGAAACTATTTGGGAATGGATTTCGAATCATTTCGCATTTAGTTATATTTGGCTTCTATAATAATAGTACTATTAACACGGCTTAAAACTGTAAGGGCAGACCCTGTCTGTGTGTGAATACTAAATGTGTCTCTTATCTCTCGTGGTCGGCGTGGCGTTTGGATTTTCAGGTTAACAAGTTTCATTCGAAGGATGGGTATTGGAAAGAAAAGAGATAATTTCATCGCTGCTATGTATACTTAAAGCAAGCTTTTACAAAACAAGTGCAAACAAGTGGGTTAAAAAATGGAAAAAAGATCGGAATCTCCACGGGCATATACCACTTGTTCAGGAACTGAAAGAAAATTATCCTGACGACTACAGAAATTATCTAAGAATGAATTCCCAAACGTACGATAAATTATTGGCAATTATTACTCCCTAGGTTATTAAGGAGGGTATAGTGATGAGGAAGAGCATTCTACCAGAGAGATTAGCGGCAACACTTCGGTTTTTGACCTTACAGGACTTAAAATTCAGTATTCAGTAATTGGCGCTTCGACTCTTTTTCGTAATGCGGAATAATTGTTTGAGCTTTGATCAATTATTGGAATACCTGGATAGGAGGGTTTTAATATAATTCAGTCTAAAGGGATAAATTGTAACAAATTAAGGTTAATGCCACGTTGAATCGGGACCTTGAACTACTTAGAATACTGGTTTTATATACACACGGAAAATGGTTCAAATAGCTAGATTTATTCTTATACTATAAGTACATTAAATATGTACATAGGGATGAAAATAATTAATTGAATGCGAAATAATACATTCGTCTTATTTTCATTTAGAGGAGTTTATGCGTATATCAAATCGTACACCAAATGTGATGTTTTGTAACACGTAATTTAAATCTCACACAAAATAAAATTCAACTAATTTTAAATTTAAATTTCGTACAAAATAAAACGCATTTAATAATGTGTGATAATAATATTATATTCTGTCAATTTAAGTTGCCTATCCTAAACGTGCTTCATATTATCCATATTTATCCATTTTTGGTTGTCAGAACTGAAAAAGAGAGTTGCTAAAGACTTTGGAGTGGAATTAATTAATTAAAAATTAAACCATTATAAATGAGATTAACAGTCTCTGGTCGGTACGTTTACTAAGTTTAAAAGTAGCTATTTAATTAACATTCTTACATTAAGTGGATGAAAAGGCGTTTCTCCCATCACAAGGCCATAACGTCTGGGTAAGAATTCTATTACTTCAATCGTCATAATTTAAATTCAATCATATTATTTTACCTGTTAAAAAAAAAAGATTTAAGTTAACAACTTCCCTTATCGTAGCTTTACCGTCTTATCGTTATCACCATTCACAACATAGAACAGTTCGGAATTTTAATGTTGGTTCGGACAACAAATTTGCATAAAGTGTAAACGGCTCGAAATTATTGCATTCCCTGCACACTGCGTGAGCATATCATGTGGGTCCTATTAAGGTCTGAGTCTACGAAGCCATCAACCAAAGGTTTGGCATCTATATTATTTATTTTAACCATCAAGGACGTCAATTATCTGTGATATAGAATTAGTTTGCATTTAAATAAATAAAACAGTTATCATTAGATAACAATAAGTTTAAACCTTTATTCGACCTTATTCACTTCAAAATGGTATTGTGAAGGGTTATTCGCGATTCATACTTATTTTTTTTAATATATATATATTTATTATATATATATAAAAATATATATATATATTAACAACATACATTTACATAAATTTTAAATTTGATTATAGCGGTCAAGATACATAAATAGTGAATTTTTAATTATTCAGAGTTAATACGGGCAGTCGAAATAAGTAGGATCTATCAAATTTAGTAATTTATAGCCATTAGGTAACAGCTTAACAGCGAATTCTTAGTGGTTCTAGTTATTTAAATTAAATTGGACACCTTAAATAAGTAGAACTTTTGTAATAATAATGAATTCCAAAGGTGCTAAGGAGTTTTGATTAGACAAGCTTCTAGGATCGTTACATAAAAGAGATCGATAAAAGGATACTGCTAACTTATGGTAGTTATTTTTAGCGTCAAATCATTTATTTAATTGTTTAAATACAGGAATTTAAATATTTTTTCCAGGACAGTTTAAATAGTAATTATAACAATAAGGTAAATTTCTGAAATCGCTTAAGAGCTGCTCATTGATGTTCAACAAAGAAATTTTAGTACAGAAATAGTAATAAATTTATTACTTTGCAGAAAATTCGCTAAACTTTACAAAGAAGTGTTTTGCAAAACAGAGTGTCGATTTACATTAAAACGTCAGTTTTATGCTTGATCAAGTGATGGATTGAATAAATTGAATAAATTTGTAAAAACCTTTTTGTGTATTAAAAATACGTTAATCTAAGATCATTAATTTATTTGGCGTAAAATTAGAAGTTTTAATTATTTAATGTAAAATTGAGAAAGGCAACTTAAATTGCATTTCATAAACATATATTTTGGTGTAATATATATAAATAGTTATAGTTCCTTTCTTTAAAAATTGGACCTGATCATTGTATTTCGCGCAATGCGTGACCACTCTTGAGGGGACTTAAAGCAATTTTGAAAGCCTCTATTTTTACTTCACTTGCTGCTGAATGTTAAAGAAAAGACATTGTTATAATGGTTTTACTTAATTTTTATTTGCCATCAGAATTTTGGTAACACTAATACAATATTATAATATTATACTCCCGTACAATCATTATAATACTTATATTATTCCTTATATACTTAAGGCACTTATTTACTTACTTACTTACTCATACTTATATTTATATTTTAAATGGCTCTTAAGTTACTTATTTACACAAGTTTCTCTTATTCAAATAATATCATCTTAAAATGCAATTTTAATAATAAGACAGTTGATCCGTTGTTACAAGAATACGCAAGGAAGATGTAGAAACGCTTTCATACTGGTTGACCGTTCCGCATCCATAATTAAACACTGGAAGCTGTCTATAAGAAAATCATTATACTGAGGTATTTATGTGGTAAATTTTTATTTTAAGCTTAGCTTTAAAACCTTTTCACCTCTCCTTAACCATCCATATATTTGGGTAAATAAACTAATTGCACATTGTTAATTTTTGATATTTATAGAAAATTATTATTGTTCATTATTTAGGTTTTGTTATTCCTTGACAAAGATAACATGGCGCTCGAGAACATTTAATTATATATTTTTTATAATTTTTACATTGTTTTTTATTAATTAGAGAAAGGAAAATAATTAACAGGTGAGAAAAAGGCATTTAGGTGTTAACAAGCAATATAGTAGAACCTCCTATATTTAATCAACGTTTAAGGCATATAATTAGTGGTGAAAGGTTAGTAATTCAATTTGTTAAAAATTTGTATTTAGAGATTACATTTGGCGTTTAATCAATGTACAAATTACATCACCCTTATTATTATTATTGTTATTATACATTTAAATTTTCTTAAACCTACCACCATTATTTTATTTGTATTATAAATTTTATTTACGGCATTATCTCAATAATATTTAAATGATAATAATTTATTTCTTCCTTTTTCATTACATCTTATGCTCGTTTTTTAAGTTATTTTGAAAAGTTAAACATTCGTTTGCCCACCTCACATTAACACCATTATCTATAATAAAAGGATCAAGCCTTTTTACAGTTTGATGCTCAAGACATTTTGTTTCGGTGGGTGCTTACTTACTTAACAGTGTATCAAATAAACTGAAAATAATTATGATATAAAAATAAGCTGTATTTAAAAAAAATACAAAACAAACAACGTAATTAATTTTCAACAATTTTCGCAATAATTCAGATATTAATTATTGTTACGAAATTATTGCACCTCTTAAAACAAAGCTTCACCCATTAAGTCCAGAATAACCTGAGTTTAATTAGCTGCAACTGCTGTGTGATTAAATTCACTGATTCATCAAGGAATTATTATTAGTTGCTATTGATTAACTTTGGTAGAATGACTTTTCGGGTCCATCAGGTGACTAGTTTTATCTGTTAATGCCTAATAAACCCATTGTGAATACTTGATTGATAATATTTTAGCAAATATTGTTTGGTCGGTTGCATCCCTGCAATTTTTTCAATGCTAACTTACAGGATCAAATTCCGTGAAAGGTAAACTTTTTGAGAGCACAATGTTGTCTTATAAATCAAGGAATTAGTGTTTGTTGAGGCATTTTCTTTCCTTTTGATAATCCTCTTTTCAAGTAGGAGATTTGCAATCAAAATTATTTGTTGTTTTAATTAGTGCTTTTATTTCCAGCCCCTTGATAGCAAAAAGGAATGAAACCTACTAACAGAATTTCAAAGTATATTTTAAAATAGTGGGGTGCTTTAAAAAGATTTTAGTATTGTGCCAATTCAGGAACTCATTATTACAATTATAAAATTTCTATTCAATTGTCTTAACAGCTTTGGTGAATTCAAAGTACGAATTTATTTTTTTGATGTGGGGAAAACCGTAGACTTTCAGATGGCGGCGTAATTGAATACAACGAGTTTTACAGGTTAAAGAAAACAAAACCAGATAAAACTGAAACAACAAATAACTTATCCTATGTGTTCCTTTTGGAGACGGAGGATTTTCTAGAAATTTCCCAAACCATTTCCAGAATAGAACCTCAATTACTAGAAACGCATCTTTAATTGAGCTAGGAATGTGTTAGAAAATGCATTTGGTCAAATTAGCTAAATTATTTCTACAGAATAAACATGGCGCCAACTAAAAGATTGTTAGTATTAGATACAATTACAAATTTTTGTTGAAACTAAAGAGGCCATTGCAACAGATTCAATGTTTGATAATTATGATACTGATGTCCACGTTCAAACGGGGACCGGAGAAGAAAAGTGAATCTGACTGGTCTTCAATCAAGAACACCAGAAACGCTGGTTCATTAGCAAAAGATCCGTGAAACTTATATGAATTATTTAATGGGAATGGACAAGAATTTCAAATTTCCAGAAAAAAAAGATAAAATACGAAATAATGTAATGCTCTTCATAGTGGTTAACTTTTCTTCAATAAAATAGGTACTAATTGACTAAATGTATTTGATGAAAATAAACACTGTATAAACTTACTTGTTTTTAATATTTTTCTTATTTCTAATGGAGGTCCAGGCTAAGTAACACTTCCTGTTCAGAATCTTGAGCCTTCCACAATATTATCAGTCTTTTACTTATACTGGTTGTTTTCCTGGTTTGTGAACAGTAACAAATCATTATACCACAAAATAAAATGTCATCAGCAGAGGCACCACTTTTTTGACCTTACGAAAAATCAGCTCTGAATTTTTAACCACAAAATCGCGTTTCTTTGGATAAATACTTTGCACTGCAATTTTTTGTTTGTTCGTTTTTAGATTTTGTTAGTTTTTTTTGCACGTATTTTCCCAAAACACGCATTACTTTATATTGGAAGGTTACCATGAAATCTTTGCCCAGTACCGCGTTTCAATTTTACTAAACAAAAAACGCCTCATTAAACGATCGGGATTTGATTGATGCATCATGTGTTCTAGCATTGGTGTATACCGTTCACATAATAAAATCACGAGGATTGAACGGGTCGTTCCAAGAATGAGTATTGAGCCCTTAAATGGTTTATACAGGGCGCCGAGACTTTAAAAGTAATAGTTTATAAAATAGTCCAGTTCGAAGAAAAAACATGAACCAGTAAAACATAATAGGTTTTACATCTACGTTTTTTCTGCGCGATTGAGGGTTCCAATAAATTTTGCGCAGCCAGGAGAGTCGCGTTAAATATTTTTTTTAAAATTTACAACGTCCTATCGCCTTTTGGTGATAAACCCAAAAATGTTAAACGAAAAGTGGTTTCCATTATAATGTAGTCTTGGAACGTTGAAATTTCAACAGCTTTAAATTTATTAGATTGAAATAACTAAAAACCAAATTAAAAGTTTTTGCTTGGCTGTGTATGGAATATTTAAATAAGGGCAAGAAGATGTTAGAAAATCTTGATTGAGCAAACAGATTTCATCTGTTACATGAGTTGTGTATTTTTAGGACCAGAAACTATTGAGAATGGATTCATTTGGTTTTAATAATTTTAACATGATTATAATGCGTGAATGCGCTGAAGAAATAAAACTACATTAAGATTTTCACAGGTCGTTCTTTTGAAGATTTAAATTTTCTTAAATATCCGCGCCATCTTTATGTAAAATTTCCTGAACATGGAGGATATACAATTTTTAAAAAAAAAAGATAATTTGTTTACTGAAAATGAACGTAATTTTGCTGTTACAAAACCTAAAGTTAAACATTTTCAACATTAAAAAACACTACAGATTAGTGAAATTGACTGGCCTGTTCATAATTTTATTAATCGTGCACATCTGAAGAATGTAAAGGGGAGTTCGTACTGGTGCAAACGATGAACTTGATGAAGCAGTACTAATGGACTTGTCAAACGAGTAAGTTGTTTGAAAATGCACAATTGTAGTTTGGTAATTTATTTAAAACCCAGGTTGACGATTGATTTATGAGCATGTCCTTAAATAGCCTGGGTTGATTAATTTTTTTTGCCCACAAGTACAGCTGCATCAGATTCTTTATGGAATCACATTTGCAAGCTTATTTTTTGCAAAAGTTGATAAACTTATCTTGTTTTGTTCACTTTAGTGGGGATTTAAAATTAAACTTTATAAATTGCGGAGGAGCCCTCGATGGCAAAACATAACGTATTGTATTTCTTCGTCGGTCAAGGGCAAATATTATGAATATGAATATGAATCGGATAATGTTAGAAGGAATATTCATTACACATGTTTTATTCATAAAGTGTTACATAAAAATTCATAACTGTATGATAAAATTTCGTTCCGTAAAGACCTAATTTATGGACACACGATCTAAAGAAATTTACAAATACCTGCACATAAGACTACCTCATTTAAAGGATCACCTTTTATATAATACGATACCAAACAACTATAAAAACCCTCCTTTTAACAAAAGGCAAACATTTTTATTCTAATTTTCTATTAAAATAATATACTAAAAAAAGAAATTCAATTTCATGTTTTATTCTATTAATTTGTTTTGTATTATACTTTTTTCGACTGGTTGGGATAAACAGCTACTAGCTGAACTTCACCATGATAAATAACGTTATTATTAATATTATAATTAGAAGAATTTGTATAGTAGTGTTTTGATGACCCTCGTCAATTTTAAAACCATGCCCCACTGGACTTACGTTTGGAAGGGTTGCAACCGAGCGATTATCAATTACCAGCAAGGGAAGACTGGCAGGGTACAATGTAGGAAAGAGCGTAAGCATGAAGGTAAAATAAGATTTACAAACTAACAACTTTAATTTCAAAAAATAGTCTGGAAAAGTAGCTTACCATATTCAAAAATAAATAGTTGGTAAATAAATGAGTGGATGAATGAAAATCTGATTATGAATGGGCGAATTGAGTAAAACTAAATTCCATAGTATGTAGCCATTTTGGAATGTGCACGGTATATTTAAAAATTAATTATTTAATAAATAAAATTGTCAAGGGATGTAATTTGACAATCAATCAAAGAATAATTTTGTGAGGGAAGCTTTACATTTCAAGAATAAACTTTTAAGAAAGGGCAGAAGAAGTAATTTGAATGTTTAAAAAGCCAAAAAGCTGTTTTTAGATCACGAAATTTAAAAAAACTCAAAAAAAAAGTAAGATGAAAATATGCATTGGCTAAAACATAACGGATCACTTACAATGAGGTGCATTTTTAAGGTATAAAAGACGTTCTGATACAAATTAGACACTATAAATATTATTATTCGACTATTTAAAAGTTGATAAATAAAAAAAAAATTTAACTTTCATTTAAAATTCACAATTCCTCTATTTAAGTTATTTATTTTGTAACATAGAGTTTTTTTGGATATTATAACTTTTATAGTTTAAATGAATTTGACAAACACATTATTTTAAAGAAAAAGGATAAAAAGTAATTTAAAATCTTTAATTTGTGAGGTGGTGGTTTGACAAAGGGAATTTTTCTAGAATGGGTAAAGGTTAAACATGAGAAGATTTTGTTGTTATACAGGATGGGTTTCTTTTTTAAAGTAAAAACCAGTTGAGTTGACTTTTTTAATATATTGAATTAATTCAAAACGTTTTTCACTTTTATTACCGTAATAAACTCGTTCTTTAAAAACTTAAATTAAAAAAATTTCAAAACGATGTTTTTAAAAAAGATGAATTTTCCTAAAAATAAAAACTACAGATTACGCTTTAAAGTTTGTTACAAACTGTAAAAAGGAAAAGCCAAGCCGTATTTAAATTTCACCCAATTTTATTACGAGCAAAGACTTTACCCATTTAAAAGAGCACCTAATGTAGTTTATATTATTTTGTTTGTTTTTTAAAATTAGATGTTTATGTATAAAGATAATAATTAGATATCTGAATTTCTACAAAGTAATTTAAATTTAAAAAGGAGAAGAAGGAGAGGGAGAAAAAAGGAGAAAGAGGAGAGGGAAAAAAAAGAAGAAGAGGGAAGAAAAAAAAAAAAAAGAAGAGGGAGGGGAAGGAGAGGGAAAAAAAAAAGGGAGGGAGAAAAAAAAGAGGGAGAAGAAAAAGAAGAGGGAGAGGGAGAAGAAAAGAGGGGAAGGGAGAGGAGAAGAGGGGAGAGGGAGAGGGGAGGGAAAGAAGGGAGGGAGAGGGAGAAGAGGGAGGGAGAGGGAAAAAAGAGAGGGGAGAAGAGGGAGAAGAGGGGAGGGAAGGGAAAGAGGGAGAGGGAAGGGAGGGGAGGGAGAGGAGAGGGAGAGGGAGGAGAAAAGGGAGAGGGAGAGGAGAGGGAGAGGGAGAGGGAGAGGAGAGGGAAGGGGGGAAAAGGGAGGGAGAGGGAGAAGAAGAAGGAGAGGGAGAGGGAGAGGGAGAAAAAGGGAGAGGGAAGAGGGAGAGGGAGAGGGAGAGGGAGAGGGAGAGGGAGAGGGAGGGAGAGGGAGAGGGAGAAGGGAGGGAAAAAAAAAGGGAGAGGGAAGAGAGGGAGAGGGAGAGGGAGAGGGAGAGGGGAGAGGGGAGAGGGAGAAGAGGGAGAGGAGAGGGAGAGGAGGGGGAGGAGAAGGGGGAGGGAGAGGGAGAGGGAGAGGGAGAGGGGAGGGAGAGGAGAGGGAGAGGGAGGGAGAGGGAGAGGGAGAGGGAGAGGGAGAGGGAGAGGAGAGGGAGAGGGAGAGGGAGAGGAGAGGGAGGGGAGAGGGAGGAGGAGAGGGAGAGGGAGAGGGAGAGGAGAGGGAGAGGAAGGGAGAGGGAGAGGGAGAGGGAGAGGGAGAGGGAAGGGAGAGGGGAGGGAGAGGGAGAGGGAGAGAGAGGGAGAGGGAGAGGGAGAGGGAGAGGGAGAGGGGAGGGGAGGGAGAGGGGAGAGGGAGAGGGAGAGGGGAGAGGGGGAGAGGGAGAGGAGAGGGAGGGGAGAGGGAGAGGGAGGGAGAGGGAGAGGGAGAGGGGAGGGAGAGGGAGAGGGGAGGGAGGGAGAGGGAGAGGGAGAGGGAGAGGGAGAGGGAGGGAGAGGGAGAGGGGAGGGAGAGGGAGAGGGAGGGAGAGGGAGAGGAGAGGGAGAGGGAGAGGGAAGGGAGAGGGAGAGGGAGAGGGAGAGGGAGAGGGGAGAGGGAGGGAGGGAGGGAGAGGGAGAGGGAGAGGAGAGGGAGAGGGAGAGGGAGAGGGGAGGGAGGGGAGAGGGAGAGGGAGGGGAGAGGGAGAGGGAGAGGGAAGGGAGAGGGAGGAGGGAGAGGGAGAGGGAGAGGGAGGGGAGAGGGAGAGGGAGAGGGAGGAGGGAGAGGGAGGGAGAGGGAGAGGGGAGAGGGGAGAGGGAGAGGGAGAGGGAGGGAGAGGGAGGGGAGGGAGAGGGAGAGGGAGAGGAGAGGGAGAGGGAGAGGGAGAGGGAGAGGGGGAGGGAGAGGGAGAGGGAGAGGGAGGAGGGGAGAGGGAGAGGGAGAGGGAGAGAGGGGAGGGAGAGGAGAGGGAGGGGAGGGAGAGGAGAGGAGAGGGAGAGGGAGAGGGAGAGGGAGAGGGAGAGGGAGAGGGAGAGGGAGAGGGGAGGGAGAGGGAGGGGAGAGGGAGAGGGGGGAGAGGGAGAGGGAGAGGGAGAGGGGAGGGGAGAGAGAGGGAGAGGGAGAGGGAGAGGGGAGAGGGGAGAGGGAGAGGGAGAGGAGAGGGAGAGGGAGAGGGAGAGGGAGGGAGGGGAGAGGGAGAGGGAGAGGGAGAGGGAGAGAGAGGAGAGGGAGAGGGAGGGAGGGAGAGGGAGAGGGGAGAGGGAGGGAGAGGGAGGGAGAGGGAGAGGGAGAGGAGAGGGAGAGGGAGGGGGAGAGGGAGAGGGAGAGGGAGAGGGAGAGGGAGAGGGGAGGGGAGAGGAGAGGGAGGGAGAGGGAGGGAGAGGGAGGGAGAGGGAGAGGGAGAGGAGAGGGAGAGGAGAGGAGAGGGAGAGGAGAGGAGGGAGAGGGGAGGGAGAGGGAGAGGAGAGGAGAGGGAAGGAGGGGAGGAGGGGGAGAGGGAGAAGAGGGAGAGGGAGAGGGAGGGAGAGGGAGAGGGAGAGGGAGGGGAGGGGAGGGAGGGAGGGAGAGGGAGAGGGAGGAGGGGAGGGGGAGGGAGAGGGAGAGGGGAGGGAGGGAGGGAGAGGGAGAGGGAGGGGAGAGGGAGAGGGGAGAGGGAGAGGGAGAGGGAGAGGGGAGAGGGAGAGGGAGGGAGAGGGAGAGGGAGAGGGAGAGGGAGAGGGAGAGGGAGAGGGGAGGGGAGAGGGAGAGGGAGAGGGAGAGGGAGAGGAGGGGAGGGGAGAGGGAGAGGGAGAGGGAGAGGGAAGGGAGAGGGAGAAGAGGAGAGGGAGAGGAGAGGGAGAGGGAGAGGGAGGGGAGGGAAGGGAAAAAGGGAGAAAGAGGGAGAAAAAAGAAAGGGGGGAAAAGGGAAGGGAGAGGAAAAAAAAAAAAAAAAAAAAAAAGGGGAAAAAAGAGGGAAGGGAAAGAAAAGGGAAAAGAAGAAAAGGGGAGAAAGGGAAAGAGGGAAGGGAAAAAAAGAAAGGGAAGGGAAAGAAAGGGGAAAGGGAAAAAAAAAAGGGAAAAAAAAGGAAAAAAAGAAAGGGGAAAAAGGAAGAAAAAAAAAAAAAAAAAAAAAAAAGAGGAAAAAAAAGAAGGGAAAAGAAAGGGGAAAAAAAAAAAGAAAGAAAGAGGGAAAAAAAGGAAGGGGGGGGAAAAAAAAAAACAAAAGAATTTTAAATTATTATTTTTTCTTTAAATTTAAATTTTTTTATTTAAAAATTTTTAAGGGTTTTTTTGAAATTTGGTTCCATGTTTTCTCTATTCCTTTAAATTAAAATTTTAAAAACCCCAAAATTTTAAATTTTTTAATTTCCGATTTCAAAAACTTTACATGTTCGAAAACGTATCTTGGTGTTTTTAATTACTGTACCAATCAATGTCAAAGTTCCATAATTTTGGATGTCACAAAAAATATGGCCTACAGGTGTGCTTTCTGTTCGGTGCAAATACTGTACGAATAGCCTTCTTTTGAATGCTGAAAAGTTCTTTCACCAGACCTACATTCGTATTTTCCCAGAATATAATGCCATAACGTAATTTTGATTCCAACAGTGCATAATATACTTGAAGTAGGGTTTTATATTACAAAAGTGCTCACATCTGGAAAGTGAAAATACTGCAGTATTAGTTTTGGTTTAAAATTTTGAATACTTTCGTTCCAATTGTAATTATGGTCTAACGTAGCTCCTAAGAAATTGCATGTTTTAAACACATCCAGCTCGAGGTTGGTTAAATTTACCAGTGTTATTTCCGATTTAAAAATTTTTTTATGGATTAAAATATTTGTTTTTTTTAAGATTAACTAAAAGTTGTAAGTATCCTTCTTTGGAGCAGGTCTCTTTTAGGAATTACTTTACTAATTACCACTATGTGGATTTCTTTTTAATCTCGACTAGTCAGGAATTTTGGGAAGTGGGTTTTGTAGACTTATATAACTGATAAAACAATTTCCTACCCAGGTTCAATACATATATTTAAAACAAACTCTGAATTATAAAAATAATAACTAAAAAAATATTCTGGTAAAATAAATTAAGTTTTTAAACTAAACAATACTGGAAAATGAAAATGAATTTATAATCCTGGTTCAGCGCCGGGTATTTGGGCAGCCCACCGTACACCAGCGTGGACCTGGCGTCGTCGACTTTGTAGGCGGTAAATCCAACGATTTATGCTTTAGGTACAGGTGTCGCCTGTGAATCGGTGGTCGGTTTGGAAATTTCCTGTAAATCAAACGCGTTGTAATGCAGTGTTCAAAAAAATAATAAATTAATTGTGGTTTTGTTTCTTTGTAAACTAATATAATGTGTTCAGGTGAAAAAAGATATATACAAGGGGTGTATACAACTCAAAAAAGAGGATTACTGTGATTTACACAGGTAAGTTGATTCTGGATATTTTATTTTACATTTAAGACAATGTTTGTTAAATTCGAGGTTAGAGCGTATTTCAAATTTCTATCAGGGACTGGCTCTTTATTACTTATATTTCTTAAGTAACGTTTTGAAATACGGAACAGGTTGGAGAAAAGCAGGTCCTACACACGATTTGATAGTTACACGATTAGTGTTAATACAAATTTGTGTTAGGCAACGGTTGTGTGTGATGTGTTTAATTTTTAGGGTTTGTACACACTGTCTAAGGGAAAGACTAATTCTAATTAACTATAAATACTATATACAATTTAATAGGTACAAGGGGTTATTCCATGTTATGGAATTCGCAATTTAAGGTTTGCAGTGGTTCATATGATGCAGGAATATTTTCAACAAGGGGTTGTTGAAAATTTGATAAGAGTTCATTCACTACTAAAAGGTAACGCGACCTTCGTTTTATTTGTATAAAGAGGAAGATTCTGTACACTTTAATTGAATGTGAGTACTTAGTTGTGAAATGGGATTTTATTTTCTTAATGAAGAATTTCCTTAAAGTTTTAATTGTTAAAGCCAAAATAAATTGCTTTAATCTATTTAATGTAATGGATTTCTTATTGTAAAATAGAAATTCTTTTACTTTTGAAGTAAAACGTAAAAATTTACTTTTAGTTGTATAAATTTAATGTTTTACACAATTCAGGTTTGGTTTTCGGTAATAATTTGGGTTTGATATTCAGGTGTATTTTCGATATATACAGGGGGAGTAAATTATAAGCGTTGATAGCCAAGCAGGGAGCTCGAGCTAAATCAACAAATTCTAGAGATTCTATTTATTCAAAGTTGTAACGGACACTGTGAATATATAGAATTATATACAGGGGTTCAGGATATATTGGGTGTTCGTTTATAATCTCGTTAATAGCCAAGCCAGTGGGCCCAATAGTCTAAATTAACGAATCTTAGGGATTCTATTTATTCAGAGCTGTATCGAATACTCTGAATATATAGAACTATTATACAGGAGGTTCAGGATATATTGGGTGTTCGTTTATAATTTTGTTAATAGCCAAGCCAGTGGGCTCAATAGTCTAAATTAACGAATCTTAGAGATTCTATTTATTCAGAGCTGTATCGGACACTCTGAATATATAGAACTATATACAGGGGTTCAGGATAATTTGTAAATTGCAGTTTTTGAGGTTATAGCGAGGTGAGTGGACAACCAGACGTTGCTTAGAGCCCCATTAACTAGAAGAAGTCCTGTAATAATCCCGGTGACCGCCGGTGCTAACCAATTAATCTACCTAAGATCAGTATAATACGCAAAACCTCTTTGACGTCAATTACTTTCTTACGGATGGTTTGTTAATAGGAATTTCTAGGTATTACAACTATTTTCGTAAAAATTGGTCACGGTTCGCTCATTCACATCATCAGTATGCAGTACAAATCTCCACTTGTCGTAAAACGGGCGCAATCCACATTTTTTACACTTCTAAACTCTGGAATGATCTCTAGTTCCTGTTTTCCTCTCACTTATGATATGAGAAAATTTAAGTAGCTGTTCAAGCCATCTATTGGCGATTCATTATCCTCTATCCATCCTCCTAAGTGTTCCTGAGTGCTTTAGCACGATAGGCCTTATTTAGCCTGTTCAGGTCCACAATCATAAAAAAAAAACTTCGGAGTATTTTAATTCTATTTAATTCAATTGAAATTGCTTTAAGAGCGGTCAGGCGGTTATGTTCTCGAATAGAGAATTTCAGGTGTAAAACAGGCAGGCAGGAGAGTATTTGCAGAGCAGCGTTCTACAAACAGAATTTCAGGTGTAATAATAAATTATTACAAAACAGGCTGGAGAGTATCTGTAGAGAATCGTTCTACAGACACAACTTCAGGTGTAATAATAAATTATTACAAACGGACAGGCAGGAGAGAGAGAGTGTTTGTTGAGAAGCGTTCTACAAACACAATCCAAAGTAAAAGTTAAAATTTTCGCTTATAAACCTTGCGAATGAGTGGGGTTTTAGGTAGGAATGTCGCAACGTTTCTGCACATCGTGAAAGTGGGGTACCGGTGCGCACGCGAAAGTGCTGATTATTTACATTTATTTAGAACTGGAATAAAATGAATTATTATTTAAACATTATCTTAATAATTTTTATTAAGATAACAATTTATTTGTCTTACTCAATTCTGTCTCCTTACAAAGTTTATTTACGTTGAGCTAGTTTATTAAAATTTCAAGTGAAGTGTTAAGACGACAAAAGTAAGTTAAAATTTTGACAGCTTATAGTAACATTCGTATCGTAAGCATATATTGTGATGTTATGTGAGGAACTAAAATTTTATGGAAGGTGATTGATAAATAACATAAACATTATGGACCCAAGGACTGAACTTTGGGGTACACCATACTTTATTAAGCACATTTTCGATGTTTCCTCAATTATTTGACCTGTACTTGACAATCTTTCTATTACTACATAGAGGTCGCACCTCTAATCGCATATGAATGTAGTTTCGACATCAATAAATCATGTTCAACCAAGTCAAAACTTTTAGTCAAGTCACAGTTTATTGATGCCACCACTTTATTTTCATTGTGTGAGGTATGTATATAGTTTATCATATCTTCTAATGCTGATGATGTTGATCTATTTGATCTATATCCATGTTGTGCATCGCTGATTATGTTACATGATTCCAAGAAAAGCATTAATCTATTTTTAAGAATTGATTCAATTATTTTTTATAGTGAACTTAGAATCGAGATTGGTCTATAATTGTTAGGGTTTCTTTTACATTTAGATTTAAATAACGGTTTTATTTTAACTATTTTACATAGTTTTGGAAAGGCACCGGAAGTAAAGATTGAGTTTATCAAAGCAATTAACAGTTTATGCAAAGCGGTGAAACATTGTTTTATAAATTTGTATAGGAATATTATCTAGCCCACATGCACTTGTATTATTTACTTTATTTATACTATGTAGTTCTTCGTATGTTATGGGGTATAGATAGAAAGATTTTTGCACAGTCTCAATGGGTTTTGTATTGTATTTACCTGGAGGAATACCTATTAAACTTTGTTCAGTTATTGACGCAAAATAATTACTAAAAATATCTGCAATTGTATCTGCATCGTGAATTATAGTATTGTTTATGTTAAGAGTAAACGGTTCAAATGTACGTGTTTTTTTATTTAGATTAGAATTAATTAATTGCCAAGTTTTTTTACTTTTGTTGATCGAATTATTTATTATTTTACTAGAATAAACCTTTTTTGCGTTTGTTACAACGTCTTTTAGTTCTCCGTTATATTTCCTGTAATAATTAGTTAAATGTATTTGGGGGTCTTGCCTTATCCTGAAATAAAGTTTCCTTTTTATCTTACATGACACTCGAATTGCTTTAGTAATTAAATTTTTTAAATTATTTTTTAAATAATATTTCTTCAGAGGAAAGTATTTACAATATAACAGTTGTATAATTTCATAGATTTTGGTGACAACCATATCCACGTTATCTTCTGAACAAAATACTTCCCAGCTTATTCTATCTAGATGTTTTTTGAATGAATCTAGGTTTTTGACATTTACATTATGTCGAAGTATAAAAGTTCGTTTATTTTTAATATTATTATTATTATTATTATTATTGTATGTGAACAGCAGAGCATTATGATTAGAAAATTGTACAGGAATTTTAAAAGTTATGTGAGCGCTACTTTCAAGATTCGTAAGAAAATTATCTATAACTGGTACTCGAACATTGGGACACCCTTATGAGGCAACATTTTAAACCATATGAACTCGTTATATTTAACAACTTTCGTAACAATAAAGAATTTTTTAAAAAATTTTCATTGAAATCGCCGCAAAAAATAATCTTTCTATGGTTTATGACCTTATCTAATGTTTGTTCCATATTTTCCAAAAAAATGCTGTGGCTACGATCCGGTCTGTATAATGATTGTCAGGGTACTTTGAACACCCTGTATACGTATTGGGTAATTTTGGTTGTAATTTTATTCATTTAGTTAGATTCCGTATATATTTTTTTTTGTGTAAGAGCTTACTGTAGATAATTAATGTTTTGCTTGAATGGGTCACGCTGTATGTAAAGGAATTTTAGGAATGTGTAAGGTGTATTAAGGAATTTCGTTTTTTTTGGTGTAGTTACGTAAGTTTCATTAAGAAAAGTCAGCGTAGTTTTTTTTTTGGAATTTTAAGTACAATCTTCAGTTTATTGCCCGAATCATATGTAAAGTTTTATTGAGATAAATTCGTTTAGTTTTGTTACCTAGTTTCATTACAAAGAAGCGTTGTCATCGCATTGGTGCCGTACTGTAGCATTCGTGCAGAGGAACAATTGGAGAGCCGGAAGGTTGGTTTTCATACATGTAAGTAATATGGGTGGGCGATTGGTTGTACATTTGCAGTAACATTTCTGTGTCGGGTCGAAGGAAAGTGCAGACGGGGCAGCTTCTTCGCCTTAAGTCGGGAGATCATCGTAAATTTAGAGGGGTGGAAATATTAAAATCAAAATGGTTTATTGGTTTGTTTGAATGAATTTGTATGGAGGGGGGCGTTTTTTTAATATGGCGAGAAAGTAATTCTGAATGGGGGACTGTCTGCCTTAAGCTTTTGAAGCGTAAAGTCGTGCGTGTAGGTGAAGTCGTCGAATTATCGGAATTGAGGTTTCATCATTGTGCGAGCTCCTAGTGAAAGTTAAGGGAGTAGTGTTAAAGACTTGAAAGATTAGTCGATTATAACCAAGTTTGGGATATTCTTTGTGAAGTAACATTTCAACCGGGCTCGCGCATTAATTTAGTTTAGTGGAGAAGAACGGCATCTTCGAGTGCGTTTATGATAGAAATTTGGTTCGTGTTTATTGTAGTGCGAACCTGAGGTCTATTGAATTTTCGTTAGTAACGAGATATAATTAAAGAACCCCTTTCCTAAAATTTAAGTGTATGTAGTGAACGATCGTCCACACACACACACGCACGCACGCACGCACGCACGCACGCACGCACGC
This sequence comes from Vesta saturnalis, assembly GCA_036346205.1. Classification (NCBI taxonomy): domain Eukaryota; kingdom Metazoa; phylum Arthropoda; class Insecta; order Coleoptera; family Lampyridae; genus Vesta; species Vesta saturnalis. The sequence goes on along the minus strand of JARFJB010002286.1, from coordinate 68,574 downwards.
ACGCACGCACGCACGACGCAACACGCGCGCGCGACGCAGCGCGCGCACGCACGCACGCACGCACGACGCACGCACACCACACACACCCACACACACACACACACACACACACACACACACACACACGCAACGCACGCACGAACGCACGCACGCACGCACGCACACGCAGCGCACGCACGCACGCACGACGCACGCACCGCACGCACGCACGCACGCCACGCACGCACGCACGCACGCACGACACACGACACAGACACAGACACAGACACAGACACAGACACAGACACAGACACAGACACAGACACAGACACAGACACAGACACAGACACAGACACACAGACACAGACACAGACACAGACACAGACACAGACACAGACACAGACACAGACACAGACACAGACACAGACACAGACACAGACACAGACACAGACACAGACACAGACACAGACACAGACACAGACACAGACACAGACAACACAGACACAGACACAGACACAGACACAGACACAGACACAGACACAGACACAGACACAGACACAGACACAGACACAGACACAGACACAGACACAGACACAGACACAGACACAGACACAGACACAGACACAGACACAGACACAGACACAGACACAGACACAGACACAGACACAGACACAGACACAGACACAGACACAGACACAGACACAGACACAGACACAGACACAGACACAGACACAGACACAGACACAGACACAGACACAGACACAGACACAGACACAGACACAGACACAGACACAGACACAGACACAGACACAGACACAGACACAGACACAGACACAGACACAGACACAGACACAGACACAGACACAGACACAGACACAGACACAGACACAGACACAACACAGACACAGACACAGACACAGACACACGCAGACGCAGACAGCAGACGCAGACGCAGACGCAGACGCAGACGCAGACGACGCAGACGCAGACGCAGACGCAGACGCAGACGCAGACGCAGACGCAGACGCAGACGCAGACGCAGACGCAGACGCAGACGCAGACGCAGACGCAGACTAGCAGACGCAGACGCAGACGCAGACAGCAGACGCAGACGCAGACGCAGACGCAGACGCAGACGCAGACGCAGACGCAGACGCAGACGCAGACGCAGACGCAGACGCAGACGCAGACGCAGACGCAGACGCAGACGCAGACGCAGACGCAGACGCAGACGCAGACGCAGACGCAGACGCAGACGCAGACGCAGACGCAGACGCACCAGACACAGACACAGACACAGACACAAGACACAGACACAGACACAGACACAGACACAGACACAGACACAGACACAGACACAGACACAGACACAGACACAGACACAGACACAGACACAGACACAGACACAGACACAGACACAGACACAGACACAGACACAGACACAGACACAGACACAGACACAGACACAGACACAGACACAGACACAGACACAGACACAGACACAGACACAGACACAGACACAGACACAGACACAGACACAGACACAGACACAGACACAGACACAGACACAGACACAGACACAGACACAGACACAGACACAGACACAGACACAGACACAGACACAGACACAGACACAGACACAGACAACACAGACACAGACACAGACACAGACGCAGACAGCAGACAGACGCAGACGCAGACGCAGACCGCAGACGCAGACGCAGACGCAGACGCAGACGCAGACGCGAGACGCAGACGCAGACGCAGACGCAGACGCGAGACGCGGACGCGGACGCGACGCAGCACACGCACACGCGGACGCGGACGCGACACCACACGCACACACGCACACACGCACACGCACACGCACACGCACACGCACACGCACACGCACACGCACACGCACACGCACACGCACACGCACACGCACACGCACACGCAACGCGACCACGACACGACACGAACGACACGACACAGACACGGACACGACACGGACACGACACGGACACGGACACGGACACGACACGGACACGGACACGACACGACACGGACACAGACACGACACGAGACACGGACACGACACAGACACAGACACGACACAGACACGGACACAGACACAGGACACGACAGCAGACACGACACGACACGACACGGACACGGACACGACACGACACGACACGACACGACACGGACACGGACACGGACACGGACACGGACACGACACGAGACACGGACACGACACGGACACGGACACGACACACGACACGGACACGGACACGACGACAGGACACAGGACACGGACACAGACACGGACACAGACACGGACACGGACACGGACACGACACGGACACGGACACGGACACGACACGGACACGGACACGGACACGAGACACGGACACGGACACGACACGGACACGGACACAGACACGGACACGGACACGGACACGGACACGGACACGGACACGGACACGGACACGGACACGGACACGGACACGGACACGGACACCGACACCGACACCGACACCGACACCGACACCGACACAGACTCAGACACCGACACCGACACAGACACAGACACAGACACAGACACAGACACAGACACAGACACAGACACACACACACACACACACACACATACCGTTTCCTATCTATGAAAGCTGTAAAAACGACTTGTTGAGTGTTTTATTTTGTTTGTCGAACTTTAACAACCTCGAATTAAAAGAACTTGTTAAAGTGATTTAAGTTAGTTTATGCTGCTTCAATAATTTTACGAGGCAAGTTGAATGCGTGGTAGAGACCTGGGGAAGGCAGTGTCATCGACCAGCAGTAATACAGTGGACTGCACGAGTCGTACCCGACGCTTTCGCTGAGCAAGGATTATCGCCTATTTGCCTGTGTGACCTAGGTAATGTAATTTATATTTTGTTTGTTGATCTTGCGACTTGAAAGAATAAAATTTGATTGTGTTTTATATAGAGTATTTTATGTTATGTGTGTTAGCGAAGGAACCTGTTAGAAGAAATTATTTTTTTAATTTAGTGTTTCATTTTGTTAACGTTCTCGAACACTTTCCTTTGTCTATTTAGAACCTATTTAAGGTGTTTTGTTTTTTTTTGATACCATTAATAGGAGGTAAATAAAATCTTACCTTCATTATTCAGTTGTTTATATAAGGTTTACGTGCTGACGTAATTCAAGTTTATAGAATTTCTTTGAATACAATTTAGTTTAAGATAGTTTTGCTACTGGCCAGAATTCAATGAGGTAAATGTTAAGAAGATACGATTACCTTTATATTCAAATTGACCGGTTTAAATTTTAATTGTTTTATTTATTTATTTTGATTTAATAGATGTTTAACTTAGTTACTATTTTGGAGTAATTATTTTAATATTAAGCCTTGACAAAGGGTGATGATATATTGCTCAAATAGAAAAGCGTCGCCGAGTTCTAAAGAGAGAAGTTTCGTTTTTTTTGTTTTGTTTTATTGCCAGATTAAGTTAACGTAACGTAATTCACAAGTTTAGACAAAGTTGTAACTGAATTGAAGTTAGTTTAGTATGTGTTATGTTGATTTGTTTAAGGGAGTAATTTAACGTACGGGGAACATTAGAGATTTGTATTGAATTTGAACATTACTGCACGGTGGTAAGTTTATCAGATTAAGGTGCAGATTTTGAAGCCTTTTCAGGTGAAGCAGTATTGCGGAACCTGAGCTACAAGCGTTACGATTTGGTAAGTGTGGTAAGTTGGGTATTCGGACCACTGCGTACCGTCGTTTAATTCGCATTTTAAAACACCCTGGTGTGTTCTTTTAGAATATCCTGGCGCCTACCGGAACCTATTGTGTCACTTTCCCGACTTCGACTTTGGTAGATAGCGTAGACTACGTAATTAATTGTTGTTCCTAATACCATAAATTTCAAAGCTTGTTTCTGTAGATAATGATTCTAATTCTGGGATCTTTTCAAATTGAATACCTCTCTTGACAAATATTGCTGTTCCTCCATGTTTATAATTTGCACGCGTGAAATAAGCTGCGAGTTCGTAGTTATCGGTATTTATCATTAATAATTCTTCCTCTCTCAGCCAATGTTAATTAAAGCATAAAAGGTCAAAACTGCTATAGGTACTCCTGAAAAAATAATAAATGATCGTCTATCTTATTTATAATACTTTGAATATTATGGTGAAGGACTGAAAGAGAAGGTTTATTTAGTTTCTTATATCTATGGAAAGAGTTGAGTGAAAAGAAGTTTTAAAGAACCAGTGCAATCTTCAGTATTAACCGAGTTGGTATCGTAGTGGTGACACAATCTGCTTAGCATTCGGGAGGTAATCAGTTCGATTCGCGTTACCGTCTACCTTGTATGAGGTTTTTTCAGGGGGTTTTCCTCATACACATGTAGCGGCATGGTCACTGCGTATATGCTCACCATATGCGGCTACTTAGGCGAATGCTGGGGTAGTATTTTCTTTCTCAGAACCCTAACACCGTTCCTTCCGATCCTACTCTGACCACACCCATCCCTAATCCCACCTTGCATACATACGTAATGTATGTATGTACATATGCTGGGTATCCGTGATTGTGGCTGAAGGAGCTCGGAAAGCTCGAGCAGCCCCAGGGAAGGAATGAAATACGCGGCCTTTTCCATTTCCCTTCAGTATTATTATCCTTTGAACCGCTCTCGTCGTCACTTTCACCTTCATCATTATTAATCACTGTGTGTTTTGTCCCACTGTACACTTCAATTTTTGTTTCACTAGGATTACTGCTCTCTCATACGTGTTGCTTAAATCTTTAAGACCATGTCGCGTGTACGTGCAGAGTGTATGATTATAATTAACGTCTATAAGAGACACAGAATTACTTAAACGTTTTTCCCTAACAATAAAAGTTAACTTCCTATTTATATTGTAAATGGCATTATTCATTGTCTGTGTATCATACCTATATGGTATTGTGCAAATAAGTAAATTAACATGCCTACACTGATTAATAACATATGATATACACTTAGCTGTAGGATTTACACTTTTTCCGCCAATATCGTTCTTGCCAGCTAAAATAATAACAAAATCCTTATAATTGTAATTTTGTATTAAGCTGAAATGTTTTCTGTAACCATACTAAATTTTGCATTTGGTTTAAATATAGTTTGAATGTTAAAATTTCGAGATAACGCATAACTATTCAGATTGTTAGTTAGATAACGACCATGGTTATCTGCCAAGAAAATGATCTTATTTTATCTATTTTTAGGTGCCGTTTTATTAATAAAATTACATAATTTTTCATATTGCAATTTTAGTGTATCGTATTGTAATTCTAAAGCATCACAAACTTCTTTTATCTCATTTATTTCTACCTGCAAGCTTAACCTTTTTATTTTAACGTATCTAGTTCCGAGATGCTTGTATTATAATTAGTCTTTAAGTCATTAATATCTTTATTTTCAATGAACTCACTGTTATCCTGCATTTGTTTCTCGTTCATTACACTACCATTATTGAAACAAAACAAAAGTTCATTAAGAAATGTCTTTTTTATATTTCTAGTCGCTTTAAACCCATACTTTTGCAGTTCCGATTTAATTTCAGAAACCTTTAGATTTTCCATTATTGTTAGGTATCAGTATATGAACGGTTCAAGTATGTGATAAAACAAAGGTCATGCAACAATCTAAATTACATGAATAAAGAAAACTAAATATACTTTAAGTGCAGGGCTTGATATTCCCGCATAGGTACGAAAATCGACCGCTCTACGTAGTGATGTACACAATTGAGTGAAATTTAAGTACGGCAATTAGGCTTTTCCAAGTACGTCTACAGCTGACGTCACAAACTCCGCCCAAGCAGCGGATGCGGGTCAGCCTTTGTTAGTGTTTATGTGGAGTATTGAGGAAAACTTATGTTTATTTAGTAAAAATGTCGTTTTGAAAGTGTTCTGTTGAATGGGACGTACATATTGTATGTCGTTTCTTACCGAGAAACAGCTAAACCTTTATTTAATAACCAATTTTAAACAAAAAAGTACAAATTTACGAATTATCACACAAGGGCTATGGAGCTACACATACCGATCATTTATAAGTTCCTTTTTTTTATTAAACTGCATGTAGACAAAAACTATAGGTACATTGTACATGTATAGAAATTGTAGCACTAATAACCTTATCTTTATTATAAATTTAATAATGGTGATTGAGGTTGTATCCAAATGTTTCATAAAGCGTTACTCAGACTGAACTTAAATGTTTCTTAGTACAAATTGTGCAAGTAAATCCACATCGTTTATTTGTGATTAGATTTTATCTAACAAAGGAAGTATTTGTCACTTTCTCAAAAAAACGAGTTTATTACGGTAATAAAAGTGAAGTTACTTTAAATGACAGTATAAAATTCTTCGAGTTATAACATTTACAGTGTCTATTTTATATCAGAACCTCCTTTACACACCTATAAAAAGGCACCAACATTGTACTAGGTGATCCGTTTTGTTTTAGCCAATGAATATCTTTCTTCCTATTGAAAATGTTTAAATTATCATAGTAAAATAAATTTTATTAGCATTCAGAATCATTTGGCAAAAAGGAAAAAAGACGCATCGAAAATAAAAATACATTGAAAAAAACATTATAAACACAGAATTTTCGGATTAGAAATCACACAAATGACAATAAGTAATAGTACAGTAATATAAGCAATTATTTAAGCAATTATGTAACAATTTTCAACATTTTTCGTTTGCCTAATTTGACATTGTTTGTTCTATTTGAGTTTTGTACGTGAAAATACATTCCTGATCTAAAAAACAGTTTTTTTGCCTTTTCTGAACATTCAGCATTACTGCTTCTGCCCATTTCTTACACAAAAGTTTATTCTTGGGGAAATTAAAAAGCTTCACCTCACAAGAATTATTCCTTTGACTGATTGTTAGAATTACATCCGTAGATGACACAACGCATATTAAATTATTATAAGTTTTTGTTAGGAACGAATAAGTTCAAAGATAAATATGTACCTGTGACACAATATAGAATCTCTACAAAGCTTGTCGAATTTACTTACATAAAGATAAAATTTACATCGATCGTGGCTCGTAGCTTGATGGCGCAGTTGGTTAGCCCGGTACTCTAGCAAAGTACAGGTCGTAGGTTTAAATCCTTCTCGAGGTAAACTTTTATTTATGTATTTAATGAAGTTAATAACAACGCACACTGTTTATTAAATAATTAACTTATTAAACATACCGTGCACATATATAATACATGGCTACACGCTATGGAGTCTAATTTTACTCAATTGCGGACGTTCCCCATCGATGCAGCTTCGCCCGCCATGCGCACTATCTTATCTTCCGGTTAATTCATCATGCATTAATTGTAAGGAATCTCCACTCGCCCATTCATACTCAGAGATTCACCATTCACCCACTCATTCATTTACCAACTAGTTATTTTACTAAATATAGTAAGCTATTTATTAATACTAGACTTTTGTTTTAGAAATTAAAGTTAAGTTAGATTGGTAAATGTTATTTATGTACTATCTTGGTCATAAGTAATGACCAACATACGTGCAGGCAACCAACATCCCACTTCGCCGATGCCACACGAAAATGTTTGCATGGAGAAGGGCTGCAGGCAATCTTTTGTTATATTTATTATTAATTAGAGAAACACAACAAATAATATCGCTATTATCACAATTACGTATTTTTAATACCCGGTAAAGGTTGTATATTTATGTGACACAATACAGAATCTCTATACAACTTGTCGAATTTACTTAAGTAAAGTAAACAATATGTCTACAAAAATATTTATATAAACACGTGATTAACAAATTAAACTTAAACGATAAAGTGATAGGCACTACTTAAATATTAGGTATTTTGAAATTACGTAAAGATAGACCACTTATGCAATTAATGCAATATTATAAATCCATTAGAACATTATCATTTCAGGAAATTAATGGAGATGTTAATGACGGCGAAGTGGTATGTTGGTTGCCTATACGTATGCGGGCCATTACTTAAGACCAAGCAGTACCTAGTGTAAATTGCTTATAATCGTTGGGTTGCATGGCTTTTCAACAAATGCGTACATATTCTCAACAATATCTGTGAAAATGCATTTTTCAAACATTTTGTATACTTAGTATTACAATTTGAATAGTAGTTCAGTTTAAATACACCGGTCACTATATGTATATATATATATATATATATATATATATATATATATATATATATATATATATATATATATATTACATCTTACCAGATTTTATGGCCTTGTGATGAGAATTTTGATCCACTTAATGGAAGGATGCTAATTAAACAGCTACTTTTAAACTTAGCAAACTTACCAACTAGAGGGTGTTAATCCCATATATAGTGGTTTATTCTTTAATTAATTAATGCCACTCTAAAGTCTTGAGCAACTCTCCCTTTCAGTTCTGACAACAAAAAATGGTAATAAAAATATTAAAACCAGCTCCTTTAGAGCTTGGTACCCAAAAGATAACCTTTTTTTGATTATTTAGAATTTGTTAAATAAGTATGGTTAATGTGAAGCGCCTTTAGGATAGGGAACTTAAATTGACCGAATGTAATTTTATTACCCCACATTATTAAATCCTTGTTAACTTATAAGGTAATGCGAAATTAAACAAATAATGTTAATAACTTACATATTAGTGTATATAAATGTTGCAACAAAATTAACCTTATAGATGTAATTTAAGTGTAAAAATTGAAACCAGGTTATTTTAATTACGAATATAGTTGTTGAGATGGAGGTTTTAAATAAACCAGAAGTGTGTTAGAAACTGGTGTATCCATATGTATTTTTAGTCATAGAATCCATTTCTGTTTATAATTTTCCTGTAAGAGGTAAAAGTTAGTTATATTAATAATGATTATTAATTTTAATGCATAAATAAAGTTTACTGAGTAGCATTGACTACGACCTGTACTTTTGTAGAATTAAATCGAGATTCAAAATCGATGTAAATTTTGTCTGATGTATGTAGAACTGATGTAAATTAATATTAGCCAAGTTGTTTTGGTATGTGCAAATCCTTGCGATATTGCAGGCTCACATTCCATTAATATAAGTAATTTGATTGTAATCCAATTATATTTAGTTACATCAGTTTTAATACATAAAGACAAAATTTATATCGATTGAGCTTGAATGGTTGAATGTACTCTATAAACAGGTCGTAGATCACTGCTCGATAAACTTTATTTGTATATAATATTAATAATTTCAGTTACATAATTAGCTTTAAACTTATTCGTTCATAACAGAACCTATAAAGAATTAGTTATAAGTAAATTTGTATAAGAAAATTTGCATGTGTTGAAATTCAGATAGTTTAAGAATTTTGAAAAGAAATAGGACAAATGGGGTATCTATAGAAAGTAAATTTTGCGTAGAATTCAAAACAATTATGTCTTTAAGATCTGTTCCCATATAAGAAAGTTATGTGTAAAATTAGTAATTTAAAATTTCTGAAGAATATTTAGCCAGTCAGAATTAAGCTGCGTTATGCTTGTAAAGACAAAATATTGGCTTGGCTGTTAAGCAAGAAAAGCGCAGGAAATTGTTATTTTTTTCTCATTATCTGTTAATTTCTCAAATTGAGAACATGTCACTCGGGGTGTACATGAATTTAAATTTAAAATGAATTGTGGTTTGTGTAACCTACAATAATGCAAGTATTAAACAATTGAAATTCTAAAATTGCCATAAGTTAGGTTAACGTGAATATTGGTCCGAGTGGTGTGGTATCGACAAACAATTGAAAGTAAATCATGTAAATTAATTAGTTCGATTAATATAAAATTATTATAACGAAATCAACATTGTGTGATCTTTTTAATAGAATTAAAATTTTAAAGTTTCAATTAAATAAAAATCGAATGCAGATAAAATTTGCGACGCTCGTCTTCAAAATAAATTTCTGGTAGCGCGAGGGTAAGTCATGAGACCTCCAGGATTGTGGTCAAATTTTGTGGATGGGTGATCGTTAGGACACATTCAAATTAAACAGGATTTGTTTAAAATAATGATATAAAAATAAAAAATTAAATATTAATATTAAACTAAGAAAACGAGTCCCAGTAAATAATAAATAAACTAAAATATACTTCCGGATCGGGACGGCACTGTCCAGTTCTAGACTCCACTGCATGCGCCCTGTCCATTTATAGCTGAAGTTGTGCGAGTTAATTGCAACAGGTGGTTTTAAATATAATTGATGTCAGAAATGATAATTATTTCGGTTGTTACTGAATATGTGTATTGTACCTTAGAGTTATAGGCAGTGGGATTAATTATGTGAGGAAATCAAGTGAGTATAATTTTGTATAATTTTATGTAGATACAACATAATTATGCTTGATTACTCCAAAGCTTTCGACACCATAAATCATGACGTATTGTGCGCTATTCTGCTTTTATTGACTTTTCACAATCTGCTCAACATTTTATAAACAATTATCTTACTAATAGGAAATAATTTGTTCAGACTGATAAAGGTTACTCGGAACTAGGGATTATTAATCGTGGTGTTCCTGAAGGATCAGTACTTACGCCTATTCTCTTTTGTATGTACACCTGTAATTTAGTAACACATTTAAACTGATGTACTCCCTATATCTGTGCTGATGACATGCAATGGACGTACTCCTTTCGCCCCTCAGATCTTCATGTTGCCAACGAGCTAATTAATAATGATTTAAATTCTCTATTTATTCTTCAAAGCATCAGCTTTCAATTGACCCTCATAAATCTAGTTTTTGGTAAGGACAAAGACTACGTAAAAAAATATTCATATTCAAATAGATAATAATCAAGTACATTGTAGTGACGTGGAAAGAAATCTTGGAATAGAACTAGACATAAGTGTACAATCTTCTTCTCATATTTCATAATGTATTGGAAAGGCATATGCCAGTTTAAAAAAGTTGTTTTCATACCGTTACATCTTATCAATTGGCTTAAAAATTAAGCTTTGCAGTAGTGATTAAGGGCCGGTTCTGGACCAGTTCAAGGTCACTCGCCCTCTGGTGGTGAGAAATGTAAGCTTTTGGATTTCTTCAAGGCCAAACTTTTGGGGGGAAATTTAAATTTTAGTAGCTCGCTAAAAATTGCAATGTCACCATCCTCATTTTTGGCGGGAAATTTGTATGTCAAGGTCAGAAGCTAAACATAGAAATTGCAATGTTATCATATTACAATTCTTAGAAGTCTAAAAATAGTGTGGTTAATGTCAAAGGTTATTGACCTACGGTGGTGTCATATTACATTTCTTAGGAATATAAAAAGGTGAAAAGCTATAAAATAGAAAATCTAAAAATAGAATTCTCAGGGTAAAATTTTTTGGCGGGGAATATACATTTTTGAAGCTGGTCAAGGTCAAAGCCAAAAACAGAAGTAGCAAGGTAATCATGCTTAGAAATCTAAAAGTTTTTTGAGTAGGTTAGCAGTTTTGAAAGGATGCATGTTTATAATAAAAAGGCTTCTACGGATTGCATGATTCAGTAAACTTTTTATTGCTAGAAATGGTGAAAGTTATAAGAATGATAAGAAGAGAAAGAAATAAACAATTATTAAGTATTGATGAGAGAAAGAAAAGACTCGAGGTGTTAATCAATAAAGTTAAATATTTGCGGATAGATTTCGAGCTGTGTGAGCTGAAGAAAAAAATGAATAAAAATAAAGGTGCGTTGTAATTTGAATCAAAGGCGCTTTAAAAAGTAAATAAGTAATTACAGTAGTGTATGTTATATTGCATAAAGAAAAGGCACTTTAACAGTATTCATTTGAATAAAAAAATAAAGTGTGTGTAGGCATCTAAGAAGAAAAAGTGAATTACAAACGAAAAATCCTTCAAAAGAAGTTCCCGTATGGTTTAATTAAATTTTCATATAAAACGAGTTTCTTATCATGATTTAATAAATTATACAAATTATGTAGGAAGAAATGACATTGTAACCTTATAATTATCACATAAAACTGTTACAAAGAAAAGGTGAATAACATTATCTTAGCTATTCTGTGAAATGCTGTAGTAAACAAAAATTATTTGTATGTTTTAAAATAAATATACTCTTTTTATCATAGCAGTTTAAAATTCAAAAATTCTTAGTATAGTCCTAGAAAGATGCGCTCCTGAATATTTAAAATTTGCAGCTAATTCTCAGAAAAAAAATTTTTTTTCCAACGCAGTTGTGTTTTATAAGTGGCAATTTATCAATTTCATGTATAAATTTATCAAAATATGAAAAATTGAGACTTAAATTAGCCAATTACATTTTGAAACAACAAAAAGCACTTAAAACACACCTTTTTGTACTTACGTAAGCTCAGAAGAAACATATGCATGCAATTTATCCATTTACTGTATCGAAATGCTCTCTAAATTACCCAATTCAATTTTGAAATAACAAACAGCACTTAAAACATGACTCGTTTTTGAATTTATTTTGATTTTCGATGGAGCGTGGGTATTACTGCATTAACAATTGTAGAATAATGAATGCAGTTATTTTGCTTTGAAAGCATTTATGCAGTTGTGAATGCGAATATTCTATTTTATCTGTCACCAATTTACATTACAACTTTGAAACGGATTTGTAAATGTATGAATGCAATTGTGTCATTTGTAGATTTTACAATTTATTTGTTGTTATTTAGTTATATACAAAATTCAGAATTTTGACTACGATTAAACTGCTATGATAATTATATGCTGTGATAATTATAATTCATAGCAGTTTAATCGTTAAGTCAAAATTCAATTTGTATATAACTAAACAAATAACACATATAAAGTTCAAATTTTCTAAAACTAAAAAATGTAAAACTTTAATTCTTTCATTGTGAAATATTACTATCACGATATAAAACGTACATTTTAATATTTACCAAATTAATTAAACATCAAAATAGTATAACAAAACTTTAACATATTTGTAAATTGTAATTGCAAATGTATGAATGCAATTGTGTCATTTGTATTGCATAAATACATGGTAAAGTTTTAGATTTATGCTTTTGGGAACTGTTTTGACTTTTTTAACGCAAGCTTTTTCACTTTTAACTGTACTATATTTTCATACTTTATTTATATGCATGATATTTACAATAAATAAATTTGTAACACTAAAATTTGCAAAAGGACTGCTTTACTTTGATGTAGAAATTTATACATGAGTAAGTCAGACTTCCAGATGTTTTAAATTTTTTCCTTAACGTAGATCATTTCACTTTTCTAGCGCAACTTGGAGTATCAGTCACATTTTTAGCTGTAGTAAAATTTTTTGGATAATGAGAATAATTCACGAAAAATACTAAAATATAAAAAAATTTACATTTATTTTTACAATGAAAATATACAATAAATTCCACAAAAAACATATTAACATCACACATCCATCCTTCCAACGTAAGCAATGTATTTTCTTAGTATATTTTGCCGCACACACTCTAAATATTGATTAGCCTCTTCAGTTCTTTATTCAGTCTTTCCACTCGCCCATCCCCACCACCTTAATATTCAAATAGTCATTGTGAAGCTTTCATAACCACCGAATACTTGTTTCCTAAAGGCCTGAAGGGTTGGTGGATCCTGCTCATCATCCTGGTGTAGGTGCCCTTCTATAAGAGCCAAATTTTTCCTCCATATTGCAGGTTTCGCAACGTTGGTGGTTGTGGGGTGTTGCTATAACCGTGGTTGCTGGCGTTATGCTGAAAAATAAATAATTTTATTTGCACTAAAAATTCTCTATGAATTAAGAAAGGAAACTATAATATTAATTAATGTACATACTCTCGAAATACTTGAAAATTCATCCTCTACATCACTATCCCTGATGGAGATGATGGATGGTCTCTTCGAAGGGTGCTGGTTGTGTGGTGTTATTTGATGGGCGCACCAAAATATGTAAATACAAGGTTTGCCTGTCCTTTTAGCGAAAGTTTAGATTGTTTACTGGACGAAGCCATTACTAATGGTGAATAATTAATGAGTATTCAATTAAAACTTTAACGTTATACACATAGATCTGTTAACGTTAACAAAATTGATAACAAGTGGAAGTGGTTAGTATAATGAACTGAACTGAGCAAGCAAAGGTGACGAACTCTAATGAATGACGGATAATCTATACATGAGATGACATTTCGCATGATGTCAGCAAGATTAAGTTAATGCATATCCTTAGTAAACGCCACAAAGTGCAATGTATGACCTCTGCAAGCAAAGGTGATGCAGCATAAGCCATGAGAACAATATTGATGTCAAGGTTAATAGATGTTCCCAGTAAACGCTACAAAATGCTATCTATGCATCTGTCTATGAACACAGAAGCTCTTGCAACAAGTTATAAGCAGTTTTGACCTTCTGGGTTTATATTACTATATAAGGAGATGAAGAGCAGTTTTGTACCAGTCAGTATGTTGCACTCCCGGCTAGAATTGCAATTGTATACCCAAAGTACTTCTATAGTTACTTAAATTTTTAATTTTTACATTACAGTTATAATAAATATATTGGTTTCGATTACTACATAACCGACAGCGCGTGTGCTTTATATTTTTCTTGCAGTGTTGGATACAGTTTTGAATGTAACTATGAGTGAGGTATACCCAGTAGTAGTGTATTGTTAATTTAACAAAGTATTATTCCATTGTTGAAAACCAAAATGAATTTGTAAAGCACATCCGTATAATAATTAACACTAATATTAAGCTATTGCAAGATATAATTCAAAATAAAATTTATTTAGAGACATGAGAAAATTTGCTTAAACTCAAAGTAATTTATCATTGCTAAAGTGTTATCTTATAAGAGTTAAACAGTTAAAGAGCGCTTCAGAGAAAACAGGTAGTGGAAATGTCAATGTCACTAAAAGCGTACACGAAAATTAAGTTGGTACTCTCTAGATTCATGTTTTAATGGTAGGTTACTTACGGGAATTATAGTCAATATAGCAAACATCAAGGACCCTCTTATTTTTTACAAAATGCATACAATAGTTTTGCACGAAAGGTTAAATTAATGCTAAATCAATCGATGCTAAAGGTGAATGTCTTTTAGTCTGCAATTTGTCCATCCTCAAAATCACGTTAGAGTTGAAGACATTTACCATAAAAATCATGCCATCAATATTGCGACCAATTTACGTAAGTGGTATAATGAAAACGTTTATTATAAATTACAAAAAAATTAGAGGAGTTTTCCGAAAGGGATTCCGGTTGGGCATTACATGAAGTATTACATTTAAAGGTGAATATTAATAGCTATGTCCCATTTAGAGGGGCCTTTCAACTTACGTTAAAGTTCCTACTTTATAGCAGTAAAGCATGCGGTAGTGAATGTTAAAAATGACGATGAGTCGTCCTGTGGGCCGTTGTTTCGGCATATATCCCGTGCAACTTCATTCAGATAGAGTTTACAGTTATCCTCATTTTAAGGATGTTTTGAATTATGATTCAATTCCTTCCCATTAAACTAGATGTAAAAAATTTGAACAGTTAAACAACTCTCCATTAATTTGTTTTGCATTCAGGGAAAGTTATATTACCATTTGTATTAAGTGAAAATCAAAATAGTGCGAGGGAACCCATAAATCTTTTAGTACTTTCTGCTAATTATCAAGCTGCGGTGATATTAATACAAAAATAATACTGTTTATCATTTACGTGGATTAAAAATATGTCAGCTCTTTTTCTAAACAACTATCGAATAAGGAGACAAGAAATTTATTTGTTATCGATGTTTGAACCATTTTCTTCAGATCACGTTCTACAAAACACATCATTCACTGTCATCAACTTAATCGATGCTCTGTTAAGCTTCCCACTGAAGCAGAAAAGTTTCTGCAGTTCAAAATTTCACATTCAGGAAAAGGTGCCGTTTGTAATTTATGCAGATTTAGAAAGTATTTTGGAAAAGTGTACAAATTTAATGGACATGATAATAATACGATATTTTACTCCAAATATACACCCTTCAGCATTGCTTACTACTTAAAGTGTTCATACAATGATTCTTTATCTCGATTTAGCTTTATAGAGAAACGATTGCATTCAATGGTTTGTTAAAGAGCTTTAAAGTATTGCACATTGGACTATCGAAATAATCAATAAAATAGTTTCTATGGATACTTTAACTCCCAATCAGGTTGAGCACTTTGAAAGCACTACGGTTTGCCACATTTGCGGAAAACCATTTACTGATTATGATATAAAGTTAGACCATAACCATTTAACTGGTGCATTTCGAGGAGCATCACATCAGAATTGTAACCTAAACTATAAAGACTCCCACATTCTGCCAGTCGTGTTTCATAATTTGTCAGGTTATGATAGTCATTTCCTCATTAGAGAATTGGCTACTGTTCCCGGTGAGATTTCACTGTTACCCATAAACAAAGAAAGATATATTTCTTTCACAAAAGTAATGAAGGAACTAAAATTAGGTTTAGATTTATTGACTCTTTCAGATTTATGAGTAGTAGTATTGAAAAGTCAACTATTTGGAAAAATAGTAAAAAAATGATTACCCACGCTAATTGTAACAATGCCGAAGAATTTTCTACTAGTTCGCAAAGGTGTGTTTCCTTATGAATATTGATTCTTGGGATAAATTAGGCGAGACCAGACTCCCTCCCAAAGAAGCGTTTTTCAGTCATCTTAATAATGAGGGAATCAATGATGCGAGTTTTGCACATAGATTTAATATTAAATCGTTAGGGGATTACTCGATTTGTATCTAAAAACGGACGTTCTACTTGTTAGCAGACATTTTCGAAAACTTTCGACAAACTTGTTTAAGTACTTACAAACTTGATCCTCTGCACTATTATACAGCCCCGGTTTGGATTCGATGCTATGCTTAAAATTACACAAGTAAAGTTAGAACTATTTACAGACATTGATATGCTGATGTTTATTGAGAGAGGAACTAGAGGTGGTGTTGCTCAATGTTCTAATCGATATGCTAAAGCTAACAATAAGTAGACAGGGGAAAAATTTGATCCCAATCCCGAAATTGTGTATTTAATGTACTACGACGTAAATAATTTATATGAAGCCACCATGTCAGAATTTCTACCATTTGGTGATTTTTCTTTTGTTGATAATTTTGAAACTTTAGATTTAATAAATCATCCCGATGATTCGGAAATTGGCTATATAGTCAGGTGTGATTTAGACTGTCCCATAGAATTACATGAGAATCACAGTGATCTACCATTGGCACCCGAACATATGGTACCCCCTGTATCTGATTCCAAAATGAAAAAATTATTGCTTACATTGTATCCTAAACATAATTATGTAATTCATTACAGAAATTTGAAAGTATATTTAAAATATGGATAAAAGTTGGTAAAAGTACACCGTATATTACGTTTTAAACAGTCCCGCTGGTTAAAAGGATATATCGATTTAAATACCACCGTGCGCCAGCAATCTCAAAATGAATTTGATAAACATTTTTATAAATTAATGATTAATAGGGTTTTTGGGAAGCTGATATAAAATGTACGTAAACATAAGGATATACGTTTAGTAACGAAATGGGAGGGTCGCTATGGTGCTCGTGCTTACATATCAAAACCAAATTTTCATAGTTGTACAATATTTGATCATCTCAAATGAATAAGCTAGAAGTATATTTCAATAAACCTATATATGCAGGATTCAGTGTTTTAGACGTTTCAAAAACTTTTTATACAATTTTCATTACGCTTACACCTACCCAAGTTTCATAATAATGCTAAGCTCTTGTACATGCATACGTATAGCCTCATATACGCCTTTTCAGTGTCCGATATCTACGAATGCATTAAAAAGACATTGATAAATTTGATACATCTGATTATAGCCCCGTCAATATCTTTGGAATTCCATTAGTAAATGAAAAAGTCCCTGGCCTAATTGAAAGATGAAAATCATGGCGCAATTATGTTGGAATTTGTAGGACTTCGTGCAAAAATATATGCTTGCATGGTTGATGAAAATGTTGTAAAAAAATCGATGGGTTCTGCTCGCGCAAGCGTCAACAGATCACGACAAATGATTATAAACACGTTTTGTTTGATGGTGACGTTATCAGCATCTGATAATGTCAAAGAAACATGAGGTGTTTACAATCAAACAGAATAAAGTAATACTTAATCCTTATGATGATAAACGATTAGTAAATTTCAATTTCACTGATACTAGACCTTGGGGATTTAACTTTACATAGCATTTTATCCGTCTTCTGTTTCAGAAAACAATTTTATCAGTATGAACAGTCTTGGAAACAAAATGCGGGAAGAACTATGGTGCAGTAGTAATCAAATCTACAGAAAATACCTGAAGCGTTCTTTGATGGGGAAGTCCTCCGAAAGCCATTTATTTGTACTGAATATATTACAATATATTGTTATTCCTGATGAGTGTTTTTACAAGTGTGCTATAAACTCAAAGTGTGCAAATGAAGTTACAATTAAGACATTATTTGATAAAAAAGTTAAATTAGACAATACTACCAGAAGTTTTATGAAAGTGTACCGATAAAGGCTACAATTCATTAACTTTTGTTGAAGTAGACAGGATCTTAGACGATATGAATATACTTGGTTACATACCGCTTAAAATGTATCTATACAATTTATTATGGGTTGATGATTAAACAAATCTTAGATCTACCTTAGAAAATATTGCTTACAAAGACACTTTATTTATTATAACTGAATGTATGGAGAAAGCGGCATATTATGCTAACTGCAAGTGCCTTGATATTTTGCTTGAAATATTATTAGAACAAATTATCAACTATAAGTTTCAACCGTGGGAAAACGATGAGCACCTCAAAATTTATTACTGGATACTACAACATCAATAAAGGTGAAACAAATTCAAATTCCTGCTTGGGATGGAGGTGTGGGCCAGATTCGGGATATATCCATCCAGTAATTTAAGTGATTATAGAAGTGCTTTAGGTTCACTTTATAAGATAATGAAATTTTAAAAACAAATGTAATATTTATATTTAAAGAATAAAATACTATTATTTGTTTGTGCGTTTTATTTCATCCAAGAGCTACATCCTTTCATACAAACTATATAACTAATATAAGTAATTTATTTCACAAACTACAAGTTAAATGTTATAAAACAATGTCATGCTTATTGATCCATGATCTTTCATCCAATCCCCACTGCTTTATGAATAACTTATTATTCTTGGAGCGAAGCACTTTTTCTACTAGATACATCATATGTTCATCAAACCCTCCCAGTACAGGCTTTCCCTTCATGTCTTCCAGCATGTACGTAGTGGGGTTAGTAATGCGAACTTTCACAATATCAAATAGTTCACTAGACCAATTGGGTGTGTATCCTTTAGCGAACATACTTTTAAATGTACTGATCCGTTCTATGTCACCCACAGAATATCGATTCCTATCGAATATCTTTATGTGAGTGTAAGCATCTAGCTTTGTGTGATTACCGGCATCTTTGGGATTCATTCCGGTAGTTCTATGCTTGGATTGTTATGATTCATGATTATGGTATCAATTGTATCAATCCATTTGTATTTATCTTGTAGGCTGAATGACTTATATAGAGCACCCTTAATGGTTCTGATATCACGTTCCGCAATTGCAGCCTTCTTTGTGCTATAGGTGGAGTAATGATTGCCTCCATAACGCTGCTATAGTTAAGTAAAATGCTCATTGTAGAATTCTTTTCCTGCATCTGTCTGCAAATTGGTAGGTTTCCGTCCCATTTTGAAGATTATTTGCATGACCTTGGTAACTTTTTGACCTGTTTCCGTTTTTAATCCTTTAGTCCATAAGTATTTCGAGAAACGGTCGATAATCACTGATATATACATATAGCCCTTATTTTGTTTGGTACATGTGTTAAATTCAGCCAAATCTGCTTGCCAAAGGTCATCAAAACCTCTATTTATTGTGCGCCTTCGTTTAAAACTTTTTCGTGCAGGTTTTTGCATTTCTTTGACGAGTTGTAATTTGGACATGGTACTAATTTATCAACAATTTCTTTAAGATGGTTTAGTATTTGTTCCAACGCTAGATAAGCGTTAGAGTTTCCTTTAAAAGCTTTCTGAACTGCTTGTAGACAAAAATCAAGATATCCTTTACTTATAGCAACACCATCTTCTTCAGGGTCTGCCAACTACGTCAAACGGTTTCCATCCAAATTGAACCTTGTTGATAAACAGTATTGATTCGTGATGACCCCTTAAGGATTTATTGGATTGGCAACATTGCTGAGTCTCTTATTATCGCTATCAAATTGATTATCATCAATCACTTTAAAGTGAGTGCTTAATTTCTTGAATTGATGCTGGACATGCGAACGTCGAAATTTGTCAAGGGGCATTTCAGTTGTGATATGTCGACATTAATACATTTTTCAATGTATCCATCTTCATATAGTTCTTCTACAATTGATATTGTTATTTACGACAGCTACGTTTCCCGCTTATTTTTCTGCCCACAATACCTCTAGGTCACGATATATCGATTCCTTTAATTGTAACGGGAGTATTACCAATTTTCCATTTGTCAGTTTTGATATCATAGTGGACTCCATTAGTACGATCAATAGCACATTCAGGATCCCTCATAACACGTTCAACGTATATACGAGGTAATTCATGATACTGCTCGAGAAATTCTTCTGAGATGGGTTCATTACGGGTAGTAGATTCATCTAGGACACTAAGAGTTCTTCTTCTTCCTCAGTATTAATCTCTCCTACAACAGATGTATCTAAGAAGGATGGTGTACGAAGACCTGGAGGAGGATTTGTTCAAAACGAAGCTAAACTAGTGGGTAGTAGCACCCTTTCTTGAATCACCGAATAGAGTGAAGCCTGGAGTCCGTTGAACTTGAGCTAGCGGGCTAGTGTGGGTAGTATCGCGCATTTTTGGAAATGTGAATAGGGGTGGTTTTTTGGGTTTAACATCAATGAACTCGTATTTAAGTGTTTTTCATCTGGGTCGATTTTATTTACTATTTCAGGATCTATTAGGGTCTTATAAGTACTTTCAAATGTTCTTGCATTATCAACATGAGCAGTTTTAATACTGCAATATTTCTGCTGTATTATTTTACGAATCTGAATAATTTTTTTCTTTAATATCGTCTCACTGTTATCTATTGTACCAAAACAGATTTACTGAACAGGTACCGGTTTACCTTGAACAGGTAGCTTTTTACACTAAACCGATAGCTGTTATTACCAAAAGAGATGTTACCACTGAAACAGGTACCTGTTTACCCTGAGCAGATAGCGGTTTAAACAGATCAGTTACTACAACTAAAACAGGTACCGGTTTACCTCGAACAGGTAGCTGCTTACACTAAACCGATAGCTGTTAATACCTAAACAGATCACTTACTACTACACTACTGAAAGCAGTTTAAGGTACTACATGTTCATCAAATCTTTTCTATAGCGACCACTATTAATTTCAGCATCCTTGTTTATGACCATGAAACCAAACGGATCTACCCAGCACTTTGAACGCATGTCCCGAAATAATTTCATGCTTAGGGTGGGACTTATGTTATCCTCATACACATGTTTTAGGTTTAATTCATCTTGCTCAAATAATATAATTAGATTCGCATTATCACGAATTAGTTGCTTTGGAATTTTACTGTAAGTTTGACCCAAATAGAAACAGTCAATATCGTTATGCCTACCCATAGAAAATATGCCCTTATGTTATTTTGCTTTGCACAAGCAATATCATCGAAGATAAAAATAGAGTTTGATTTTGCACAATTGGGCTCAATCACATCCTGATAGTCATTGAAGGTAAAGTCACCTATATCCTTCATTGGAAGTAACATTTCCTGTAAAAGTTTGTACTTGTTTTGATTCAATGACTTAGAGTATACGTATACATGTTTAAAAAACCATTTTTCTCAGTAAGCAGACTAACCATTGCGTTTGTTTTACTGCAATTGGATGGGCTGCATATAATTCCACGTATACTATTAGGAAGTAAATCACCATGTTTTGAGTATTAGACTTTTCATCAGTCATGATTTGCAATTGGAAGTTTTTCTTTATGGTCAACTAGTTTCATCGTTAGTGGATGAAATAAAACTAAAGCGATAATTACAACATTTTTATTATATACTAAAAATACAGGGTGTATATTACAATAATTATGATTTTTTCACTTCTCCAGTGAGTGGGTTGTACTGCACAATAGCATCATGAAGAATAAGACCATAGGCAACGATTCCATTGTCGAAAGGTGTTAGAGATTCCATTTCCAATTTGATGTCCACTGTTGAGTTTTTTAGGGATTCATTTTGTTTTGAGCAGTCCATTAGAAATACTGGACATGATTTGAATTCGGAATAGTTGAATAATACGTATTTATCATCTTCACCATAGTAATCACATCGGAATTAAGAATTGTGATAGGCAGGTATGTATTGGTTAGCACCAAAGTTCAAATGTATTGCTTCATATCCATAATACTCAGAATTCAGGTGTACTTTAAGGTTTCTGATGTTAATGTGATCAAAATTTCCTGCCCATGCTGACTTTGTGTATCTTTTACCTTGTTGGAATGCAACAACTATCCAACCTGGTTTTTCCAGTTGTGTCGACGTTTTTGTTGGCCATATGTCTGTGGTTGCTTGTTTTAAAGCACGTAATTCCTATAACTCCCATTGACGAAATGGGACCGTAATAATAGAAATTTTATTGATTCCTTGAAGCAGGTTAAGTTTCGCAGCATCACCAAGTGTTAAGTGTGGTGCTTTCCATTGAATTTTATTTAAGGTTATTGCGGCATCAACTTCACAATAGTAACAGTTTGTATCGCTTCTCGGTCGAATTAAAACCAACTGTTGGCGCATATTCACGATTACCTGACGATAATCCTCCATTATTCCAAATATGTGGTTCAATGGTATGCATACTGTAAATGATTTTTCTCCATTTTGCTCATTGAATTCTACTTGTAATGGTTCTTCATTCTTTGATGACCATCCCAATTGGCTTAGTGCTTTGCTTTTCCTTGTCATATAAGGAATATATCCCTTAAGCGTAGATGTTACACCTGGATTTCTGCAAACATCCACTCTTTGACCACCTAACTCATAATGAATTATTTCGAAAGTTCTGGAAATTGTTGGTTAAGCTGCATGGTTTTCTTTCATCTTCTTTTTGAGCACAAGTTTACCTTCTATGTACAGAAAACTATCATAAGTAGCCGTAATTAGACCTTGACTTTGAATTAAGTTGCGTATTTCTTCGGAAGGTCCATATTTAGAACATCCATACGGAAGATAAGTGTGAATATTTGATTTCATTATAGTTTCATCAAAATGTAAGTTTTGAAAGACGTTTAACGATTCTACCATTGTGGGTGAGAACTTTTAAACCAATTGACGTTAAAAATATTTCTCTGCAGATGTTAACCGCAATGAAGGTTGATGACTAATTAATGACTTACTGTAGGGATGATGTCTTTATATGAATTTTTGAAAGATGGAATAGGTCCTTGATTAATTCTCAGACCCATGTTCTTTTAGTTCTAAGCGTACTGTGAATGGTTCACTTTCACCAAAGTCTATTAATTCACCCTTTTGATTAGTCAAATTAATTGTTATATTACTAATTATGTCAGTGTTTACTTCTAAATATTGAGTATTTCTTGGAGTTTTATCTAGACGATAACCTGGTGGAACTGAAACATCAATCTCATATAATACTTTAGCAGGTTTCCCGTTTCGATAAGATCCCTTTATAATGTTGCACTCTACGTGTAGATTAGTGTGTTTAAGTATTTGGATGTCTAACGCAGATATATGTAAAATATTTGATTCTAATATTTTAGACTCAAACCATAGCATGCGGTCAATGCAATTTTCTTTAGTAAAATCGATCTCAAATGAACTGTTCATCTCACATTTAAGTGTATTGTTGTTTGCTCTAATGATAAACTCTTCTGTGGGTATTTTAGTTTTTAGATAATCGCTAATTTCATCTAACTCATATGCACCGTGTGGAATATTAATCACTTGCAAATGAGATGGATTTGTTCTAAAATAAAATCTATCGTTGCTTGTATAAATGTTTCTAATGCTGTTGCAGCCGTAAAATCCAACCAATCCAATAACGTATTTCTTCCCCAAATCTAGCTCTATCGGTGGATAGAAGTTGTAGCTAGCTGTGTTACCAACACCTTCTAAACTGAATGTTATTGACATAACTGAGAAAATTTGATGTGCTGATTATTTATATAAAATTGTAGGCATAGGTGTCCGCAAATAATTGTATTAAACTCTTGATCTTGGTTGTAATTATAATATATTTTACACCCCGAAAGTAGTTAATCACTTCGATTGGTGGTCGAAGATTACCGAAACTATCGTAATACCATACCTTTTTACCACGCTTTTTGTAGCAAACCCAATGTGTACCTGGTCCTCTTTGGCTATCTAAGTTAATAATTCCAGATTCTTTTTCCGTGGTAATTTAGGCAGCTATTTATCATAAAAATATCCCTAAAGTGGGGTACATTTTTTGTGTATTTCTTTAAATCAATATCCGTTAACGGTCTTTCGGGTAATCTGTTTAGTATTTTGGAAACGGTTTTAAATATAATGCACAACCATCAGGTTTGTTTGGTTTTAGATACAGTACACCGCCTTTCTTATTCATGGAGCCTATAACGATCGATTCCATCATGCGATTATGGCGCGGTGTCTTTTTTTGCAATTTTACAGCATTTTTAGCATCATTGACTGCTTTAGTAATTCCTGATGCATCACCAGCTATTGCTGATAATCCTGCGAATAACGGAATAAGAAATAGTGAAAACGCTTCTTGTTTAGGCACGGGAATTACTCTAGGAATTTTAAGATTTTTCTTTCCTCCTAAATTTTTTTCCACACGTTTTGCCGTTGAAAAAGCTGACTTTATTGTGTCTGTAAACGTTCCGTTAGGTTTAATTTTTTTAGCTATTGCTTTTCTTCTTCAGAATAGATCGACGTTTACACCCCCATTCCTAGTTTTCTCTTTGCTTTCATGGCGGTACTGACTGCTAAATCTACAGTTCGTTCACCTAATGTTGCGTCTGATGATTTAAAGCGTTCTCAAACTTTTTTTGTAAAATTTTATTGGCTTTACGTCTACTATCTAAATCTCTGTAATCTCTGTAACTGATATCGTGAAGTTTGCACTGAGCATCTAATTGATTAATACGGGGTCACCGCGTGCGAGTCGTTTTTTAAACCAGGACCGCATACTTGGTAACCAGGTAAATGCAATTCAACCGGAAGTTTATTGATTAGAGTATTCACTAAGCGCCACCACCTGCACACTTTCGCTTCTTAACTAACATTGTTTACCTGGATGGATAAAAGGGTATTTATACTAAATTGAGAAAAAAAATCATTATTATTGGTTTATTTAGTAAATGGTATACATTAGATAAGCAGGATGATAATATAATATTTCCATTAGACATACTTTGTTATGTGAATTAATATTATACTTAACATTTATAACATCATCAATGTCTTTATAAATGTCATCATAACCAGCACGGAATTCTTTCTCACGAAAACGACGGTAGTCAACAACTTGTATGAACTTTTCATAAAAACACACCAGATTGTAAGATTCACACCTTTTAATCAATTACCAATTTTAATAAATACCAAGGTTGATAGAGAGAGATTCATAATGTTGATCATAGATTATATATTCATCCTCGTTTATATTTGACCAGTTTTATTTTCAATGTCTTGGGATCGGAAAAATTGTAATTCTACATATGAATGTCATCTTAGAAACTCATTCCATTCCTTCACATCAAACAGTACATTATTGATTTGATCACAGTTACCACACCCCATATGCACTACTGGTGCAAGCTGGAGGTGCGTACAGTATCCAATTTCCATGTGTTTGGCATGACGAGTATCGTTCGATGGTTTATAATAAGTACAATCGGTTAAGTATTCATTAGCTGGTTGTTTATACACTTCATCCTTATGTTGAAATGATGATGACCAGTCAGTGTTAGGAGAAGAATAACCTTCATTTTGTTTCTCTTCATTTTTATTTTCACTACTACCACTACTACCATCACCATTTTGACGGCACCAACAACACAATGTTAAATTATTATTCATATTGTTACTGCAATTATGTGGAGTATGCATATATAACGGTGAACCTCTGAGTTTGGATCGTTCCAGAAATGATTTTATTACAGCTTTACTTGCTCGCAATTTCACTATTACTAAACACTGTTTAAGAAATGATTCTAGTTAAAGCATGCGTAAGTTATATTGTGGTGGGCTACTACTGTTAAAAACAAAATGTTATGATTGTTGTTTTCCTAGCTGCACGCAAGCTACTTATGAACACATCTTTCGTGTTTAGTAGCGTTTTAAATTGTCCAATTTGCGTTTCTTCCTTAAAGTACTAATAAAAGCGTTGAGGTAATACACATTTAAAATCATCTGTTTCCATTACTATACGTTCACCTCACTTAGTATTAGTTACTGTCAAATTAACCACTTTGTACTCTCTTGATATCTCGAGGTCACACAAATTTTTAAAGGCGCTTTGGTTTAACCCTGCTAATTCCATAGTTAACAATTACAAGTTGCTAACTATTGATCTCAACACACTGCTCGCTGCAGTTTATATGAGAAAAATGTGTCCTTGAGTACCTATCACAACATATTTAAACTTGTTAAATACCCACCTTGACCTACTTTTAGTTTATTAACCTATGAATATTGACCTTGACTCAATTTAGTCACTTCTTGTTTCCATGTATTTTAATATTCCTAAAAATTGGAACATGATACCCCTGTGAGGGTCAACAATCTCTTCTGACCATGAAAACTACTTCTATTTTTATGTTTTTAAGAAATGTAATGTGACACTGGTCAATAATATTTGACCTTGATCACTCTATTTTTAGACTTCTAGGAATTGTAATATGATGATGATGATGACATTGAAATTTCTATTTTGAGCTTTTAACCTTGACATACAAATTTCCCGCCAAAACGTTCGACCGCAGAGTGATCTTGTAATATGATGATGATGATGATGATGATGACATTTCAATTTCTATTTTTAGCGAGCTCCAAACATTTAAATATCCCTCCAAAAGTTAGACCTTGAAGGGATCCAAGATCTTACATTTCTCACTATCGGCGGGCAAGTGACCTTGAACTAGTCCAGAACCGACCCCTAATCACTATTGAAATGCATCTCGCTTCCACCGCGTTGATGATTTGAAGAAATGGTTTTACATGATTTGTGATTTGACGTGAGATTCAGTAAGGCTGAAACTGAAAGATGCATACAAGTGTCGTAGTTAAGGTGTAGAAGAAGCATGTTGTTGGGGCGCTCGCCGTGCACACGAGGAAAGGGTTGGGGGCAGATTGAACTTACTTACGCCTTGCCGAGGGTTGTTTGAACTTTACCGTGGCAGGTCTTTTTCGTTCACCCTTGTTGGGGATATTTGATGATTCATTAATTCGGTACCATTGTGTTGTGCATTGTTTGTCAGGAGTGACAGTTTTATGTGTATAAAAGAGGAACTAGTGTTTAATGTTAGTGCTTCTTCTGATTTTTGGACTAATTGTAGGATTGCTTGTGGGTATTTTTGTAATAAGTTCAAGGCATTCCCTAGTCTCATTCGCGCACAGCTACCCCCAAGGAATTATTGAACTTGCTGTAAGTAATTCTCGCTTTAATAATGTTGTGTGTATATAAAAGTCAAAGATCGCTGTAAATAAAGGAATATTTGTGTATACATACGTTAAACCACATGGAAACGTGATCGAGGCGCGACTTCTGGCGGTTAAGATTATGATAAAGTCCCACTCGAGGCAGTCTTTTGCTGGGTATACGATAGAAGTTTTAATAATTCACAATTTAGGAACTGTTATGACTCACTATTTGAACTTAGATTCGCTTGATTATATTCTCTCTTCAATTTGTAAACAAGATCGTTAACCGATCAGTTATTTTTCTATCACGTCATTGTTTTGCGGGTACTTGCAAATATTTTGAAGTTTTATAGGAACCAACTGCTGTAATTCATTGATTCACCTGGATTTGCGTGTAAAGGTAAGCAAGTTGTTTTATTTATTTGGAAATTTAGCTGTGAACCTTTTCGCATTTAGGTATTACGACCCCTATATTGACATTTTTAAATATTTAATACCGCTTTGTTTATTTTCTTGTGACGTATATTCAGGTTAAATTGAATAATTAATTACCGTGTTGACCAGTTATTTTTTTGGTTATTTCAACAAGTAGTTTTATGTTGAAATTCACCGAAATGTATAATGAATTGTAAGTTTAATTATCGCAATTGTAAGTATAAGTGTTGGCGAACTTTTAGTATTTTAAGATCTAGTTTATGACGTTGTTCCCACTACAAATTTATTTAGCAGGTGGTGCCTTTGTGACATATTTTCCTAATTTATGACTTATCCTTATCGTGTTTTACGTATTGCAAAATTAGTAACACTCTCACCCCCTTTTTCAACTGAGCTACCGGCACAATGTTCCTTATCTGTTAATTCCGTTCTGATGCCATTTTCACTCGTAACAAACCTCTATACCTTTGCCGTTATTTAAAGTACAATAAACGCTTGAAGTAAACCAACGTAATATTTGGGGCATCCATCCACGCCATTTTGAAATTTTGACAAAAATTGTAATAACTTTCCGAAATATCAAAATTCGAGGTTCACTTTCACTCGACACTACAATCAGAATTAAATTCACGTTTTTATGAAAGTCTTACTTACGCTTCCTTTCACAACAATCAGTAAATTTCAACACCATTTGGCGTTGATTTATATATAAAATTTTCAATTGTGAAATTCCAACTCGTTTATACAAGTCAAAATGCATACATATTCTTCCTGTACACTGCATTATAATACCAACATATCGTTAATTCACTCACGCTACTCAACTACAGTAAATCAACCCTACATTCCTGAAAATACAGTAGCCATATAGTGGCAATCATTGTTATCTCAATCGGGGTTTTACTAAAATATTATTTCTCATTCAAATTCAATTCTGCTAGATCATTTACACCACTTCTAACCACGCTTTTACATAATACTGAACGACTTGCTAAAAATTCCAGTAACGTAATATTTACACCAGACAAATTATGTACACAAAGAAATTCTCTCGTACAAATTCACATTCATACTTTATAAAAAACACGCAGCACCACATATACCCGGTACGTCAAAATAATCGTGCATGTGTGTGCGTGTGTATGTGTGTGTGTGTGTGTGTGTGTGTGTGTGTGTATATGTGTGTGTGCGTGTGTGTGCGTGCGTGTGTGTGTGCGTGTGGGCGTGTATGTGTATGCATGTAGCCACGATAACCCAAAAAATACGGAACCAATTTTACTGAACTTTATTTTTAGTTATCTTTAAAATATCTTAGTTCCGTCAGCTTTGAGTTAAGAAGTTTTTAGAAATAATGGTACTTCATGGAAGGGGCTAGAGTACATTTTGTGAATATCTTGAAAACCATTAACGTTATTAAAAAATCAAAAAAAAATTTTATTAAACATAATAAAATATTAGATAAGTTCTTTGACTAAAGATTTCTGTATGACAATAAATGAACATTAAAAGCTCAAAAGAGTGCCTAAAGCACTTCTTATCAATATTTTAAAAACCCATATTCTTTACACTTTTTTAAAGATAAATCAAATTTAAGGAGGTTATTCTAACATAATCTTTCATTTGAAAATCAGAGTATACGGGGTGCTTCTTGATAACATGCTAATATTTAAGAAGGATATCCTTGGGTCTATTTTAAGAAAAAACTTCATATAAATTTATGCCCTAAAGGTCTTAACTTAAGTTTTAAGAAAAGGTTATTTTCTTTATAACTTTGGTATGATCGTAAGTATTTTTGTGGAACGTAATACGCATCTTCTATGTCTCAAAAGGCATCTTATACTGTGCACCATCATTTTTTATTCTTGCCAGTGGCGTTCGTACGGGATTTGCACTGGATCATTTTAAAAAGAAAAGTGATGACACTACTTTCTCTCAAACTAAAAATTATTTCTTAAAAATCTCATTCCTTTCTGAGCAAATTTGTTCTATTAATTTTTTTCCTTTAACGTACGGTTTTCGCATGAAAAATTCAACTGAACTCAAAAGCGCAGCCTCAGTTTGTGATGTTCTTACGGTACGTTTTACTCATTTTAGATGATTGTCTGGTTCAAAACTTCCCTTTCCGCACAACCTTCTATGAATGTTTGAAAATGTTCGTGCATCCAAAATATTTATATTTGAACAGCGGTCTTCATGCAACCGTGTGGCTTCCAGTGCGTTATTATCAACAAGCCCATAATACAAATTCAGATTTCGTAAAATAGAGCATGCTTTTTTAGTAATATTGTCAATTTTAATGACAAACACGTGACAACTAGACTAAGTATTTAAAGAAATTTATTTGTTATGTAAAAACCGTGTCAAACGAACAAAAACCAAGAGACCAGACTTGCTCAGAAAAAAATGTGGATTTTAAAAATAATCTTTACTTTGAGAAAAGGCAGTGGCACACTTTTCTCTTTAAAACGGTTCATAGGACGTTCTGGACGAACGCTAATGGAAAGAATAAAAAGTTATGTTGTATAGCTCTAAATGATTTTAGATGCAAAGCATAAGCGTACTACTTTTCAAAAAATATCTAGGGTCATACCAAAGCTATCATAAAAATAATTTTATACTAAAACTTTAGAATCACGTAGTTCAAAAGTTTTTCTCTCAAAACGGATTCAAGAATAACCTTCTTAAATGATAGTATTTTATTAAGAAACATCATGTATAATAAAACCCTGATGTGTGTGCGCGAGTAGGGTTATGGTGTAGGTGTGGGTGTGGGGGTGGATGTGTGCATGGGAGTGGACGTGAATGTGTGTGGCTGAGGTGTATGTTGTGTGTGTGTGTCGTGGTGTGTGTGTAGGTCTGTGGGGGTAAGTGGTTGTGTGTATGTGTTGGCGCGAGTGTGTGTGTACGCATGTGCGTGTGCGTGTGCATGAGAGTGTGAGTATGTGAGTTCATGCGTGTGTACTAATGCGTATACGTATGCGTGTGCGTGTGTGTGCGTGTGCGAATGAGTGTAGGTGTGTGAGGATGAGTGGTTGTGGGTGTGAGTGCGCGCGTGCAAGCATGTTTGTGCGCGAGTATGTGTGTGTAAGTTTGTGTGCGTATGCATGTGCGTGTGCGTGTGAGTCTACGAGTTTGTGTGCGTATGCGTGTGTGTGCGAGGGCGTGTGGGAGTGCGTGTGCGTGTGTGTGTCCGTGTGTGTGCGTGTGCGTGTGCGTGTGCGTGTGCGTGTGCGTGTGCGTGTGCGTGTGCGTTTCCGTGATCGTGTGCGTGTGCGTGTGCGTGTGCGTGTGCGTGTGCGTGTGCGTGCGCGCGCGCCCGTGTGTGTGTAGAATGTTAATCAAATATCATTTGGGTCAACGATTTGACAGAAAGGATTCTGTTTAAATAATAATAATTAAAGATTATTAATTTTTATATTATGAAAAGAAACATTCAGGTAGGTTTATATAACGTTTATTCTCCTTTCACAATAGAAAAATTATCAAACCTATAATTTTCATTTCCAAATGTAGGTAAGTAAGTAACACTTTTTTGCACAATTGGTATGACGAAGTATGAATAAGTTAGAAGTAACAGTTCAGCGACTTCCTTTCTTACATATTTGCTGATGAAGCATAAGAAAGTTATGTGCTAGATAAATCGTATTCTTTCCATCGTTTTCTATAATGCAAAATTAGCGCCAGTTAAAACACTGTAAATCAGTATATAACGATCTGATAGTGATGAAATATGATATGTGTTGTTGGGAAAGTCTGGCCCGGAATTTGTTGAACTATGCGTTAAATAATCGGATGAGAAATCATACAAGATAAAGCAAGCGTTCTCCACGATAGAACTTTTTAGCTTAAATCAATGTGCATTTTTCAAACAATTTATAAACCAATTTCGTGATGTGACTGATTCCTGATCACGACCGGCACCATAAAACGATAAAATTTACTTATTTTGGCTAAAAACAACATTTTTACCAGAAAATGTAAACTTTCACCATTATCAGACAATAAAGTACTTATCTTTTTTGGGTTTTTTTAATGGTGTATTTTAAATTACACAATCTAAACGTTTCGATAACATTTACGGTTATCTTCGTCAGTAGTAATATCTGTTAAAATTATTAATGATGTAAGCAACTTGGTCAAAGTTGAAAAATTAAAACATAGACATCAGCCTGCTATTAATATAACAGTTTGAGAAACGTATAAACCCAACTATAAAATTAAATTTTAGTAAAGAAAACTAGGTCATTAAGAATTAAATATTGTTAAACTGCCTTAAAGATGACAAATCAGATCACTCTCTACGGCGAAAGCTAACAATGAAAAATGTCAGCTAAAGAAATAATATACCATCTTTTGATTATAAAAAAATAGTTATAAACCTTTCTGGTAATGTTGTTTCAGATTATGCTATTGAAGTGCTTTCTAAAGGAGGAAATTTTGCGATAACACCAAGAGTAGTGATATAATTTCCAATATCTAAAACTCCATTAAATCATTACCTTTTGATGCTGCTAATGAAGTTAGATATAACACCATTAACATATTACGTAAAATAAAACCTCCAAAGAGTAACGTGTTTTACTTAACCTTGAACGCAATTAAAATACAATATTAAAATCAGATAAAGGTAATGCAACCATTATATTAAATATGAACGATTACACATTAAGATAGAACAATTGTTGGGACCAGAAACTTATCGAAAAATACCAAAAGATCCAACAAAAAAAATTTCTTTTAAATATTAAAGAGCTGATTAAATTATCATCTATTCCTGAAGAAATAAAAAAGAAACTAACCAACTCTGAAGCTATTTCACCAAAACTATATGGTTTACCAAAAATTCATAAACCTAATATTCCTTTAAGATCTATTCTTAGTGCAATTGGTTCTCCTACATATATTCTTGCAAAAAATCTTACATTTTTATTACCTCATATAGGAAAAACACTACATTTCATTAAAAATTCTGCCGACTTTATTGAAAAATGCATAGTTTCAAAATTCAGGAGGGTAATATAATGGTTAGTTTTGAAGTTGTTTCACTTTTTACAAAAAGTGCCTCTAAAAGAAACTATTGAATACATTGATCATCTTTTTCCAAAGGACACAACCATTCCTTTTCAGCACTGTCTTACTACAGCTTATTTTCAGTGGAATAGTAAATTTTATGAACAGATTGATGGTGTAGCAATGGGTAGTCCCCTTAGTCCCGTTACAGATAATTTTTACATGGAAAAATTTGAAACATTAGCGTTACAAAATACACCTAAAAAACCTTCAGTTTGGTGTAGATATGTAGATGACACATTTGTTATTTGGAGACATGGAGCAGAAGCACTGCATGAGTTTTTGGTTTTTATAAATGGTATACATTCTAGTGTTCAGTTTACCATGGAAAAAGAAACTAATGGAAGTTTACCATTTCTTGGCATATTAATATCTAAAAATAATAATTCACTATCTTTTAAGGTTTACAGAAAGCCGACACACCGATAGATACCTCCATAAATTATCCAACCACCATCCACGTCAAAAAATTGGTGTAATTAAATCTTTAGTAAATCGAGCAAAACGAATTTGTGGCCCTGAATTTATGAAGGATGAATATAAATATTTAACAAAATCCTTACAAGGTAATGGATATTCACTTACATATTACCTTCTAGGCGTAATCTTAAAGAAAAACCAGTTCTTAATGTTGGTACTGCTTTTCTTCTTTTTATAGCTATTGTTACAAATAGAATTGAAAAAATCCTAATTAAATATAGCATTAGGACTGTTTTTAAACCTACAAGAAAAATTAAAGAACATTTACGATCACCTAAAGATATGTCAAACCCTTTATCATCTTCCGTAGTGTATAAGTTACCTTATTCATGTGGTAAAGTATACATCGGAAACACAAAACGTAGCTTTGGTACAAGACGTAAAGAACATATGAGACTTTGTAGATTAGGTCAATCAGAGAAGTTTGCTGTGGCTGACCATGCCCTGAATAATCTAAATCATGACATTCAATTTGACAATATGGAAATATCGTCAAGACAAACTGATTATTATGTTCGTTTACAACGTGAAGCTATTGAAATACCTAATACTTTTAATACACAAGAAGAAAATCTCCGTTTAAATAGATTTTGGCATCTTATCATTAAAAAAAAGCATAATGATACGTCTTAAATTTGATTTTAATTTTAACTTTTGGTATGTCAAGGTTTTTTGCGGTGTTTTTCCTAGACCTTGAAGCAAATCCTTTACCAATTAATTATATGATAAATTACCACAGCATTATAATTTAACATAAGTAGTTGAAATTAAGATTAAAATTAAAAATTACCAAAAACGTTCTGCATTATGCTTCGCATTCTTAATGACACTTATTGATAAAGATATCTCTTTGTTAGTTTTAACTGGATTATTTGATGCCATGTTTATATTTGCGAATGCTTCTATCATTTTGAAATTGAAGTTTTTCACAACTTTACACTTACATCATAACTTGATTAAATTTTGTTAAATGTGTTTTTTGGCTGACATTTTTCATTGTTAGCTTTCGCCGTTAGAGAGTGTTCTGATTTGTCACCTTTAAGACAGTTTAACAATATTTAATTTTTAATGATCCTTAATAATTTTAACAGATATTACTACCGACGAAGTTTTATCGAAACGTTTAGTTTGTATAATTTAAAATACACCATTAAAAAAACCTAAAAAAGATAAGTATTTTAATATTTTTACCTATTTTCTAATCGAAATTTGTGTCTAAATAAAATTTTTAGGCATCTTTAGCATTAAATGCTTTTAAATGACTAAACAAAATTAATGGATATAGTTTTCTGAGACCGTGCGTTTAGCAGTTTCCGCAATGTAATACATATGATGTGATTTCACAAAAACTTGTGACCAACCATAAAAGTTGGTTCTGCCCATCAAGGAAATGCGTTTAGATATTTCGCCAACGAAACAGATGTATACAGTTTTTGGTTTAAAACGATGAAAAAGGTCCTCAAGTCATAAAGTGCTGTTTATACCCATGTAGGTAATACGTTTGGTCGTTTATCCAACAACTACATAGCGACGAGGGTATGAACAGTTGAAACTAAATCAGTAAACCCAAAATTAATAAGAATCTTCCTATTTTAATGTTGTTTGAAGCTATATTAATTGGAAAATTTTGTAAGTAATTTAATACTCAAATAAGCCTCAAATGTCAAATGTTTTTCAACGCATCATACTCTAGAGTGAAATAGCGGATCAAGAGGCTGGAATATATTTTACTGGAGTTGGTTTGGTGGTAATTGCTATTTTACGTTCCTACCCCATGTTGAACTATAAAATTACATGTGGAAAATGTTTAGCTACATCTTTTCACTAATCTAACATAGAACAGCACCAACAAAAATATTATACATGTCCATCTAGTACCGGCTCTTAAGTTCTTACTTGTCTAAGAATACGTGACATCGTATCCCCTATTAGGTGTATTTGCATAGTCAAAAATTTTTGAAACTTTATCTACGACTTTGAACAAAATTCTGTTATTTCCGATTTCACCATTGTAACGAATGTGGCTTAAAATAATAATAACTAATAAATAATGTTATTGTGAGAATCTGCATAATAACATGCGGTTATGCCGACGAAATCAACAATAAATTAATTTAAAGCTGCTATGAATATTTATGTAACTGTGCTATATAAAGAAATTTTTAACCTCGAAGATTTAGTTTCAATTCAAAATGAAAAATTTATCGAATTTCTTAACTTTGCTATTCCTTCCAATACTGTCCATTGGCCAGTTAATTGGTGAGTATGAGTACCGGTACTAGTATAATGATCACCGTACACGTTTACCTTGTTAATTACTATTCTGCTATGCTACCGGTGCTTATAAGATTAAATTGCTTTCTAAAATATATGTTAACTTAGGTAAATTTCAAACATGTTCCCGCTCTGACCCAGACATAAATGGATGTCTGAAATCGTCTATACCAAGAGGTCTGGAAATTCTCCGTGCAGGTAAAAGGTCTACATGTTAAATTAATTATGTAATACTCACACTAAAGGTATACCTGAATTTAACATTCCAAAACTTGAACCAATAAGGCTTGCATCATGGACGGGTGTACCACTTTCTCCACACGATTTTGAACGAACATATACTAATCTAGAGTTACATGGTCATACTGAAGGAGAGATTCGAGACGTAGTGTAATGTGATACTTTTACATAATTCTATTCTTTACACGTGTTTTCTAGTGCAAAATTCAGTGATTCAGAAGTTTTCATTAGTATCAAACTATTTTGTCCCATAATTGAGTTTAGAGGTGATTATCAGTTTAAAAATGCCATAGTTAACGGAAGTGATTTCAGTGGCACTGGAAAAGTGATTGCTAAAGAAAGTAAGGGTAATATCGTTTATGAGAGTTTTTAGTTGTTTTCTTTGGCAGATGATTACATTTCCCAAATAACTCTTACTGGAAATATAATGAGTAAAGAAGGCGAAGATTACATTTCCAGTACAAACGTTAATATAGAAGCGCTCGATTTTGGAGGTATGACATTTCAGTTTGATATGGGCGACCCAAAGGAAAACAAAAATATAAATACATTTTTCAATAGTAATTGGAAATCTATAATAGAGAGCGAGAGGGAGACATTCTTGGGTATCTATTCAATAGCCTACACAAACGAAGCCAATGCGTTATTTTCTCTTATACCGTATAACCAAATATTTCCTAAATAGATAAATGTTACACAACAAAGAAGAGGTATTTGTGATTGAATAAAGTGTTATACGTTTTATTTACTTTTGTTTATTATTAGTAGGAGTGAACATACCTAACACTACTTTAAACAATTGTCTTGTTAATTAAGACTTAAAAACAAGCTTCTTCAGTTAAAGCGTTCTGGTAATCTTATGACATTCTGTCGTTTGTTACAACCTTGAAATGAAATATTATGCAGGTCGTATAATTAAGTAGCAAAGATAAATAATATTATATGGAAATATGGAAATGGACCATACACTGAATATTGACACACCCCATTCGCTCGCAGCTAGATGAGCAAGAAATTATCACAGGGCGCCGGGACTTGAGTAAAAGTGATTATTGGGGTTATGATATAACAGTGGACCAGTTCGAAGAAAGGTACATAAACCAATAAAACATAAAAGGTATACTTACACTTACGGCCTTTCCTGTGCGATTGAAGCGCCGCGTCCCAATCACGCGAGTCTTCGCACAGCCAAGAGCGTCGCGTCTCAAATATTTTTTTCCTAAAAACTGCAACGTCCTATCAAGCGGTTTTAGCCTGTGCAGTGGAACGTCAGATAATAAAAGTGCTAATGTAAATCGAAAGGTGTCCAATTTCCCGCGTGATAATCGTGGCTATAGTGGAACGTTGAAACTTTCAATAGTTTTACGAGTGTTTCAGATTTAAATGAAGCATAACTAAAAAACGAAAATTCAAAGTGGCTTTGTGCTTGGATGTGTATATGAATATTTCAAATAGGAGACGAAGAAGATGTTGGAGAAAATCTTGATTAGAAAACAACAACAGGTATGGCCATTTGTCTCTGTTACATGAGTTGCGTGTTAATTTTCTTATGGACTTCAGAAACTATTAGGGAATGGATTTCGAATCATTTCGCATTTTGTTATATTTGGTTTCTATAACAATAGTACCATTAACTCGGCTTAAAACTGTAAGGGTGTGTGAATACTAAATGTGTCTCTTATCTCTCGTTGATTTTTAGGTAAAAAACTGTCATTCGAAGTATGGGTATTGGAGAGAAAAGAGATATTTTCATCGCTGCTATGTATACTTAAAGAAAGCTTTTACAAAGAAAGTGCAAACAAATGGTTTAAAAGATGGAAAAAGGGTAGGAATCTACACGGGCATATACCACTTGTTCAGGAACTGAAAGAAAATTATCCTAACGACTACAGAAATTATCTAAGAGTGAATTCCCAAACACACGATAAATTATTGGCAATTATTGCTCCCTAGGTTATTAAAGAGGGTATATTGATGAGGCAGAGCATTCTACTAGAGAGATTAGCGGCAACACTTCGGTTTTTGACCTTACAGGACTTAAAATTCAGTATTCAGTAATTGTCTCCTTTTCGTAATGTGGAATAATTGTTTGAGATTTGATCAACTATTGGAATACCTGAATAGGAGGGTTTTAGTAGAATTCAGTCTAAAGCGAAAGTTTAAAACTGATCTTTGAAGTCGAGGATAATCTGAACTTTTTTTGATTGACACTTTTTGACGTATGTCTAAAAATAAAGTGGTGGGGGTATTCAAAGGTTTCCTTAAATCACTCCCCGTATCTTCAAAACGGCTAATCCGAATTTAACAAACTTGGGCGAGTTGAAAAGAGCTTTTCTTGGGCTACAAATGTTAAAATAATTGAAGTTTTGTTAGTTTAACATGTCGTCGCAAGAGGGCTTTGTTCGACATTCCGACAGAAACGGTTAATTTTCGCAAAAAAATTAAATGCGTTGGTATGACTTTTTTTAATGAGCAAGTACCTAATGATTCCTAAACAAGCTCGCGAAAACCGCATCTCGATATCTTGTTCCTAACCTAAAATATCGGCCAAAGAAAGCTTCATACGAAAATCTCTTAAATTTTTATTTTTTTTAACTGTATTTTTCTGGAATTGTTTCTACTATGTAAGTTGTGGCCCTAAAAAGGACCGATTTAAAGGAAGAAGGTTTTTAACGCCCCGTAAATGCTCGAAATGCTGACCATCACGCTCTATGCATTGCTGAAGCCTCTCATGACTAGAAAAAACTGCAGCTTCAATTTCGGCTCTCGGTATGTTACGTATTGCGTTACGAATTCGGTTTTTCATATCTTCTCTAGTAGTAGGTTGAGTCCGAAACACGATGTCCTTTAAGCGCTCCCATAAATAAAAATCGAGGCAAGTTAAGTCTGGCGATCGCGGTGGCCATGGAAACAGACTTCCTCTTCCAATCCACCGCCTTAATATGCTCTCGCACATTAATAGCAAAATGTGCTGAGCAACCATCCAACTGCAAAAATAATTTTTGCCTTGTTTCCAGAGGCACATCTTCCAACAACGGTATTGATTGGCCAAACAGTCAAGAAATGCATTGCCATTTAGTGGTTGATCGAAAAAATATGACCCAATAATTTCGCCTCCCAGTATGCCACACCATACATTTAAACTCCAACGTCCTTGGCGCTGAACTTCACGCAACCAATGGAGATTTTCTGCAGATCAATAATGCATATTGTGCAGATTGACTCTCCCGTCACTACAGAAGGTGGCTTCATCGGTCCAAAGAATTTGAAATAAAAATTCTCTATTTTCGCGTATCATGCCTAACATCCAATGGCAATAGTCTAACCTTCGATCAAAATCTTCCTCTTTCAAGGCCTGATGCAAAACGACATCATATGGGTGCATTCTTAAAGTAATTAAGAAAAGTTTAAACGAATACCTATATATTTTGATGGCCATTAGAACTTACCCATGGTCCTTCAAATTATTTTGAACCGTTGACCGTGATATGCCCAACTCACTGGATAATGATCTTGTGCTAACATGAGGATTTCCTTCAATATAGCCCAGTACACGGTTAATATTTTCTTGTGTTGTTCCAATTCTTTGCCGTTGAAGCGTAGGCCGAAAACTACCATTGGCTCGTAAGCTCGCCACTAATCGGGGAAAAACTCTTACATTGCAAGGAGGCCGATTTGGATATCGAGCCGCGTAAACTCTTTTAGCTACTGAGGCATTCTGAAGACATTCAAAATAAACCGCAAGCATATCAACAGCTTCATTATTCGCAAAACGCATTTTGAAAGCACAAAAATTGCTCAAAGTAACGCGAAAGTATTGACATCCATTGACAATTTAAGGATTAAGTATGTTTTGTTTAGGTATCTGTTTCCATTGCCTGCTTCTATTAACCTTCCGTCGGGCGCAATGCAAATCCTAACACGATCGGGCGTAATTCATCTGACAGATTAATATATACAATTAATGCAATTTTTTAGTGTAGGCAAAGAAAAACGTTTCATACTTAACTTTTCACTTATATTTGCGTTTATTTATGCTTTAAGATAACGTTTCAATATTTCTTTGCAGTTTTCATTTACAAATTTGAACAAATCATCAAATTGTTCCAAAAAAAAAACTTTTCTCAGAAACATAACTCAAAATTCACTTTAACTTTATAAAACAAGTCCACATAATCATAAAAATCGAAAAATAAAAATAATGAAAAGTTATTCATGAGCTAGGTTGAGACACTATAAAAGCTGAATCATAACATTTTTCATACATCATCTTGGCATGCTCCAAATAGAATACTTCAACATTACACTTCAGACATTTATATTTTTTCATTTGACGACATTTGAAACACCTCTTTCTCTGTCCGTCGTGGCATACAGGTGCAGGCACATCCTGATGTTATGAGGTAGGCTGGAACTCACGTAGTTCGTTTTGCAATTGAATAGGTATTCCCCTTGTTTGGAGTTGTTACAAACACAGCTCGTTGCATAGATCTTTTAAACAACCTCGCCTTATGCTGGTGTTTGAATCGGGATTGTTATTGAAGACATATTATCACTTCTGAATTAATACCTGCTATACCTAGTGGTGCAACGAAAGCCACTATTGGCCATATTCGTACATTTTTAGCGCACAATTTGTCAACTACATCGACTCCAGATTTGGTGGTGTTATTTATAATCCAAAATAATTTGTGGTTTTCGTGTCTGCATCAACTTGGTCGTTATCGTGCATGTTTGAAATTAGAAGCACATTTCTTCCTTTTTTCGGCACAAATGACACAAGTGAGCAGTTCTTTGTAAAACCGAAATGACTACTATTTGTAGCCCTAGATTTTGTGTTCACAAATTTAGGAGGGAGCTGGCGTTTGTTTTTTCGTAAGGTTCCCAACAATGACAACTTTTTTGCTTTGAGAGCCTGCACTAATTCGTAACTTTTCAAATTCATTACCAAATGAAAAAATTGTACACCAAAACCATATTCTCCCCATAACTCTTCTAACTACTGCTTATTGCTACTTAGAACGCCTACAAGATAGACCAAGCCAATAAAACTGCGAAATTCAATCAAATCGTTACGTTTTGCATCCCTTTATGTTGAATAGTTTTCTTTTATCTTCTCAATGTATATATTTGTATACTTTACGATCAAATCAATTACGTCATTCGAAAAAAGATTATTCCAGCATTGATTTGGAGACCTTGAATTCGCAACAAAAGATTATGTGCTCTCCTTCTGATTCTAGCTGAAGGCTTTACTTTTGACCATTTAGTTCCATCCTTACCTACATAAAATTCTTGACCAACCGTTTCGTCTTCATCAGAGCTCTCACCGTCTTGGTCAGTATTAGAATCCTCTTCTCTTTCTTCTACATTTTCTTCAGTATCAGTGTCGGACTCGTCATCTTCATTGTTCTCATTAGCCAATATTTCGTCTTGACTCCACAAAATAAGATGAATTTCCACCAAGTCTGCAGGGTTCCGCAGGCCAAACTTTTGAGGAGGAGGTTCTTTTGATGTTGAAGCCATTGGGGTAGTAGACTGCTTTGATAAAGAAGTCATTCCTTTCAGAAAAATAAAAATAAAATAATCCTATTACACGAACGGGCGCAATAATCTGACAGATTATTATTTGCATCTCACAGTAAATAAAGGTCAATATCACGAAATTAGGGACTAGAACTTGTTTCACATGCTATTTTAGGTTTAAAAAAAGAAATATAAACAAAAAAAAAAGAGAAAATTTGAAAATCAAAAATACTTACACGATCGGGCGCAATTCATCTGAGAGATTAATGCACCCCTCACGACACTCAGCGAAGTACTGGAGAAAAACCGAACACGATCTTTTGTAAGCGGGAGGGAGACAGGAAGCTACTAGGAGACTCACTCCATTCCCCTCCGATCTCTCTGATTGGTGCAAAAAAAACTCGTGACTTCATCTCACGGATTAGTTGCGACCGACGGAAGGTTAATAGTATTTTTCGTATATATCCATAGTGAATATGCATTTAAACACACAAGAAATAGGCCCTTCGTATTACTTTTAGCATTGCTTACTTGCCCGTATTAATTTCAAAAAAGGTGATTTTATTCTGGTGAATAAATTTACAAACATTTAAAATTGCAATTTCTAGGTAACCTATTCAGAGCCGAAATTGAAGCTGCAGCATAAGAGGCCTCTGCAATGCACAGAGTGATGGTCAGCATTTCGAGCATTTACGGTGGCATTAAAAACCTTCCTCCTTTAAATCGATCCTTTTTAGGGCCACAACTTATATAATAGAAACAATTCCAGAAAAATATATTTAAAAAAGAAATTTAAGGGATTTTCTTACAAAACCTTCCTTGGCCGATATTTTAGGTTAGGAACAAGATATCGAGATGCGGTTCTCGCAACCCCGTTTAGGCATTATTTAGCTACTTGTTCATGAAAAAAAGTCATACCAATGCATTTAATTTTTTTCCGAAAATTAACTGTTTCTGTCGGAATGCCGAACAAAGCCCTCTAGCGACGACATGTGAAACTAACAAAACTTCAACTAATTTGTAGCCCAAGAAAAGTTCTTTTCAACGCGCCTAAGTTTGTTAAAATCGGATTATCGGTTTCGAAGATACGGGGGGTGATTTAAGGAAACCTTTGAATACTCCCCTCCACTTTATTTTTATAGATACGTCAAAAAGTGCCAAACAGAAAAGTTCAGATTATCCTCGACTTCAAAGATCAGTTATTTTTTTATTAGGTTAATATATCAGAATTCACAGAAACGTCACTTTTTTAGATTCAAGATTGCAGTTACGCCCCTTTGCGGCCATTTCGGAAACATGAAATTATTTTCCAGGTTTTTGTGTTGGCCGTTTTAGTAGTAACTTTTTTTTCCGCAAACCTCTACGATGTATAGTTTTCCAGATACAGTACCTCGCATTCTTAGTTGGCCACCTCGTACATAGAGATGAAAGTAATTAATTGAATGCGAAATATTACATTCGTCTTATTTTCATTTAGTGGAGTTTATGCGTATATGAAATCTTACACCAAATGTGATGTTTTGTAACAAGTAATTTAAATCTTAAGCAAAATAAAATTCAATTAATTTTAAATTTAAATTTCATACAAAATAAAACGCATTTAATAATGTGTGATAATAAAATTATATTCTGTCAATTTAAATTGCCTATCCTAAACGCGCTTCATAATAAGCATATAATTTATCCATTTTTGGTTGTCAGAACTGTAAAAGAGAGTTGCTAAACACTTAAGATTGGCATTAATTAATTAAAAATTAAACCTTTATATATGGGATTAACAGTCTAGTCGGTACATTTGCTAAGTTTAAAAGTAGCTGTTTAATTAGCATTCTTCCATTAAGTGGATGAAAAGGCATTTCCCTCATCACAAGGCCATAACATCTGGGTAAGAATTCTATTACTTCAATCGTCATAATTTAAATTCAATCATATTGTTTTACCTATTGAAAAAAAAAGATTTAAGTTAACAACTTTCCTCATCGTAGTTTTACCGTTTCATCCTTATCACCATTCACAACATACAACAGTCCGGCATTTTAATGTTGGTTCGGACAACAAATCGGCATAAAGTGTGAACGGCTCGAAATTATTCCATTCTCTGCACACTATGTGGGCGCATCATGTGGGCCCTATTAAGGTCTGAGCCTACGAAACCATCAACCAAAGGTTTGGCGTCTATATTATTTATTTTAACCATCAAGGACGTCAATTATCTGTGTATATAGTAGAATTAGTTTGCATATCTGTAAATTGAATAAGTAACAGTTATCATTAGATAACAATAAGATATTGAGGTTACCTTTTTACATTCAATCTTATTCACTTAAAACATGGTACTGTGAAGGGTTATTCGCGATCCTTACTTACCACTAGATTTCTTTTAATATATAATTTATTATAAATTTGTTAAAAATAATCACATACTTACCCTCGCCGTTTTATTCATTGTAACGAGTTTTTATTGTTGTGTGGGAATTAATTATACTGTTCATTAGATCTA
This sequence comes from Vesta saturnalis, assembly GCA_036346205.1. Taxonomy (NCBI): domain Eukaryota; kingdom Metazoa; phylum Arthropoda; class Insecta; order Coleoptera; family Lampyridae; genus Vesta; species Vesta saturnalis. The sequence continues at coordinate 24,277 of JARFJB010002286.1, read as the reverse complement.
TCGATAATATCTTTACAAGTTTAAAGGTATCGGTTGCGTCGCAAGCGCTTGCACTGAAACCTGTACGTAGTAGACGCATTAGTTTAAATCCAAGGCATCCGGTTAGGTTACGTAAAGATTCAGATTTAGAAGGTAATTAAATTGATTAATAAGAGTACGTGGATACCCCTAAGTTTATGCATGTCATAATTTTGCTTCATTTTGTAGTAATAATTATATTGAAGAAATATTCTTACATTATAAGTTTTAATTTAGTTCAGTATTCTTTTATTTCTTCGTTGGGTGAACTAGATTCCCGGGTTGCCTCTTTCCAGGAAAGTTAATTTTACGGCTCCAAAGGGACTGACGCCTATTAAATAAATAAGATTACGCTTGACATCGTCTTTCACATCTGTACAGGTAAAGCTATGCCCACGCCCAGACACTGAGTTAGCAGGACTATTTTGTGTGACCACAGCGACGCAGAGTAGTAAATTTAGTTGTGTTAATTTCATTTTTCTTAGCATTATGTATTAATGTCGGTAGCATAAACATGGCACCCAATGCCACTTAAGGTCAATGAAACGATTACTATTTGCATAAACCGGAACGTCAGTTAATCTTTTTAAATTGTTCACTATTTATATGACCGGAATGGTTTTAAACATATTTCACTCAAATGTTTTAGTTAAATTAAAACTAGGAAGTAACCTTGCGCAATTTAAATAATGCCCGTATTGTACTCGTATTAAATCATTACGAAACAACCTGTTTTACTTATTCAGTCCCGTGAAAGCGGGTTTAGATTGGGAATTCTATAGTGGCCAGGTTAGGTAACCTCAGCTTAACCAGCGAATTTTTAGTGGTTCTAGTTATTTAAAGTAAATTCGGACACCTTAAATAAGTATAACTTTTAAGGGTGGAATAATAATAAGACGTTCCAAAGGTGATAACGTGAGTTCTGATCCTCCAGACAAGCTTCTAGGATCGTTAACTGAAAAGAGATCGATAGCAGGCCACCTACTTCGGAACTTGTTATGGTAGCTAGTCCCTCTTTGGCGTCAAATTATTTATTTAGGGATTGTTTAAATCACAGGAGTCCTTTAAATATTTTTGTAACGCAGGACAGATTTTGAAATCGTAAAATACGTTATAACAATAAGGTAAATTTCACGCTTTAAGAGCTGCTCAGGTTTGATGTTCTCGAACACAGAAATTTTCTAAAGTACAGGAACAGTAATAAATTACAATAAAAGCGGGTTGCAGAAAAATTCTGCTGAAAACTCTACAAAGCAGTGTTTTGCAAAACAGAGTGTCGATTTGCATTGAAACTTCCGCTTTTATGCTTCGCGATCAAGTGGGTTTTGGCAAAATCATGTGTGATGGACATATTAAAGGGAGAACTGGTGCGCACCCAAAATTGTTGTTTACTATGATTTCGAAACTGAAATAAATTGAATAAATTCTTATTTACGGCATTATCTCAATAATATTTAAAATAATAATAATTTATTTCTTACTCCTTTTTCTTGGTCATTACATATTATGCTCGTGTCCGATTTTTAAGTTATTTTGAAACGTTAAACATTTGTTTGCTCTTGCACCTGACATTGACACCATTATCTATAATAAAAGCGAACAAGCTACTTTAGATGTTTGATGCTCAAGACATTTTAATTTCGAATTAGTGGGTGCTTACTTACTTAACAGTGTCTATCTAAATAAACTGAAAAATAACTTATAATTATGAAAATAAACTGTATTTCAGTAAAAACAATACAAAAACAAACAACGTAATCTAACTTTTCCACAATTATTACTCGCAATGAGTTCAGATATTAATTATTGCTTACGAAATCATTGCACCTCTCGTAAAACAATGTAGCAGTAGGTCGGGACACATCTAAGTCCAGAATAACCTGAGTTTGGGAATTAGCTGCAGCTGCTGTGTGATTGGGGAAATTCACTGGATTTATCCAAGGAATTATTATTAGTTGCTATATTTTGCGAAAATTGCCTCAACCATACTGACTGAGAAAGGTCTCCAAAAGTGTATGAAAATGCACTAGGTGGACGTGAAGTGTTACTGATGTAACTTAGCGGGAGAAATGACACTTTATCGGGTCCACCAGGGAGACTATTTTTATCTGTTAAGGTGCCTAATAAACCCCTTGTGAATACTTGATTGATAATACTTTCAGCAAATATTGCTTGAGTTGGTTGCATCCTATGCAATTTTTTTGCAATGCTAACTCCTACAGGATCAAATTCCGTGAAAAGCAAACTTCTTTGAGAGCCCAATGCTGTCTTGCATGAATCAAGGAATTAGTTTGTTTTTGTTGAGGCATTTTCTTTCCTTTTTGATAATACCCCTTTTTCGAAGTAGGAGTATTTGGTGCAATCTGGAAAATTATTTGTTGTAGTTTAATTAGTGCTTTTATTTCCAGCTCCCTGCTAGCAAAAAGGAATGAAACGCTATTGAAACAGAATTTCAAAGTAGACGGCAATTTATAAATAGTGGCGGTGGTTTGGATGAAAAGCATTTTAATATTGTGCCTCCCCCTTATTCTGGAGCTCATTATTACAATTATAAGAATTTTTCTTCAATTGTTGTAATAGCTTTGGTGAATTCAAAGTACGAATTCATTTTTGTTGATGTGGAGAAAACGGTAGATTTTCAGATGGCGGCGTAGTTGAATACAACGAGTTTGATAATTATAATACTGATGTCCACGTTCAACCGAGGGACCGGAGAAGCGAAAGTGTGAATCTGACTGCTCTTCAATCAAGTATACCAAGAACCGCTGGTTCATTAGCAAAAAAGGTCCGTGAAGCTTATATGAATTATTTCAATGGGAATGGACAGATAGAATTTCAAGACAAAATGATTCAGAAATGAAAAGCATAAAATACGAAATAATATAATGCTATTCTCATAGTGGTTAACTTTTCTTCAATAAAATAGGTACTACTTAATTGACTAAATGTATGTGATGTTAAAAATAAACACTGTATAAACTTACTTGTGGGCTTTCAATATTTTCTCGTATTTCTAATGGAGGTTCAGGCTGCTCGGAAAGTAACACTTTCTATTCAGAATCTTGCTCTAGCTCTTCCACAATATTATCAGTCTCTATGTTACTTATACTGGTTGTGGGCATTTCCTGGTCCTTTGTGAACAGTAACAAATCATAATATTACAATGAAGATACGTAATTGTCATCGGCAGAGGCACCACTTCTTTTTGACTCTTCTACCTTTTTTACCCCCTTTCGAAAAAATCCTCGCAAGCTCTGAATTTTTTAACCACAGAATCGCGATTTGCTTCTGGATAAATACTTTTACACTGCATCAACAACTTTTCGTTTGCTTCGGTTCTCAGATTTTTGTTATTGTATTCTTTTGCACGTATTTTCAACAAACACGCATTACTCGTATACTCCTCTAGGAAGTTTACCATGAAATCTTTCGCCCAGTACCGCGTTTCAGCCATTTTACTAAACAAAAACGCCTCATTAAACGAGTCGCGCGAGATTGGATCGGACTGCGCATCATGCGTTCCTAGTAGATGCGTGTCATCACCGTTCACACACATACACAATCACGAGCGATTGGGACGGGGTGTTCCAAGAATGAGTGATTAAGCCTGCGTCTAATGCCGCTTTTATTACGGGGCGCCGAGACTTCAGTAAAAGTGAATAGTGGGGTTATGGTATAATAGTAGTCCAGTTCGAAGAAAATTACATGAACCAGTAAAACATAATGAGTACCTTTACATTTACACTCTTTTCTGCGCGATCGGAGCGCCCCGTTCCAATCACGCGAATTTTCGCGCAGCCAGGAGAGTCGCGTTTTAAATATTTTTTTCCTAAAAATTGCAACGTCCTATCGCGCGGTTTTAGCTTGTACCATGGAACGCCAGATGGTAAAAGTGCTAATGTAATTCGAAAAGTGTCCAGTTTCCCGCATTATAATCGTGAGTCTTGGAACGTTGAAACTTTCAACAGCTTTAAAGCGTGTATTAGATTGAAATAACTAAAAAACCAAATTAAAAGTGGCTTTGTGCTTGGCTGTGTATGTGAATATTTCAAATAAAAGACAAAGAAGATTTTGGAGAAAATCTTGATTGGAAAGCAGTAACAGATACGGACGTTTGCATCTGTTACATGAGTTTATAATAAAGATGTAATGATATAAAGTATAAATGTATAAAAAGTGTTTTAAATAATTTAATAAAGAAATGGAGAAATAGGTGTAAAAAGTTTTCCAAAGACAAATCGTTAAACTAACTGGATATACAAACCATTCACCAAAAATAATGCCTTTGACTCAAATCGGTAGATTAACGTAGGATGATGCAATCTTTTGGTTTGCTTAGTAACCACAAATTTATGCTGTGTTATTTTCCCTTAACATAAACAATAAAAATGGAATGTAACACTAATAAAAATGATCTCGGACGCCAAGTTATTTTTTAATTTTGATCGGAATAACTAAGCCGAGTTTTACATTAAAAATTTTATCAAAATGTAAAAAATAAAAAATATATACAGACTATGTTTATTAACAGTTCAATTAGGTTTATATAAAATATATCTTAAAACTAGCCTTATACTAATAATCATTAAATATAAATACCTGTATAATACATAATATTTCTTGAGAACCCCTGGTATTATGAAAAATAATGCGAAAATGCAAACCAAGGTGATGTAATCCTTGTGTCAATGTTGCGCAATATATTGCAATAATAATGCTTTACGTTGTAAACCACACCCAAAAATGGGATTTATTTCTTATAAATTTGTTTGCTTGAAATTGAATAAACCAATATTTATTACATTCTTTTGAAGGTTCAAAATAAATAATGGAATCCACATACAGATCTGCATTAAAAGCAAAACGCCATCATAAAATGAAAGCGTACGTAGTAGTAGAATTAATTGTGCAATCAAAAGCGGTAAAATTAAGTGTAAAAGTAAAAAAAAGAAAGTATCTGAAAAGAGCAAATGTTTTAGTTTTTAATATAACGAGCTAAAATTATCTTACCATTAAATCAATGGCACTTTCACCAAAATTTAGGTGGAAACCCAAAAAAAAGCTTTCTGCATGGAAGTATAAACCTTAGGTTACACCAAAATGCAAATTAAGCTGCCTACAACATAATTACAAATCATTAATAAATAAATGAACGAAGAATATAAATTACAGTATATTTTAATACATTTCAAAATGGGTTGTTACAAGTTGCGTGATAATTTTCCTATGGACTTCAGAAAATATTTGAGAATGGATTCCGGATTTGGTTTCTTCAATAATTTCTAAACATGATATGAAAATGCGTGAATGCATAATAGCTGAAGATTTGAAGTTTTCTTACTGAATATCAGCGCCATCTTTATGTAAAGTTATACCTGAGACATGTGAGGCCATATATAATTTTTTAAGAAAAACATTTAAAAATAAGAGCATTTGCTTTTCTGAAAAATGAACGTAATTTTGCAGTTACAAAACCAAAAGTTAAACATTCTCAACATCTAAACAAAAACTACTACAGATTAGTGAAATCCTGACTGGCCTGTTCATAATAAGTTGTTAATCGTGCTATACCTGAAGAATGTAATAGGGGAGCAGCACTACATGGATTTGACGGTGAAACGACCGGAAGTGGTTAATAATTGATGCGTTACAATCGTAGTCTCTACTAATTTATTTAACAACCGCAAGTTGACGACTTGATTTATGAGCATGTCTGCGTAAATAGCCTGGGTTGAATTAATCTTTTTTTGCCCACAACAGTACAGCTGCATCAGATTCATCGATGGAATCACATTTTGCAAGCTTATTTTTGCAAAAGTTGATAAACTCTATCTGGGTATTTTGTTCTCTCTTCCTTTTTTTTATTTTGGGCCGGCTTGGGGACAGGTGAACTTGAATGTTGAGCTGTTGAAGGAAGCGATGACTCTGTAGATACCTTAAAAAAATGTTTATGATTTCAGTTCCTATCTATACAGCAAAATTGGCTTGAGGTAGTGGCCAGATTTAAAAATTAATGGCAATTTATAAATTGCGGAGGAGCCCTCGATGCCAAACATATACGTATTGTACCTCCTCGTCGGTCAAGGGCACAATATTGTGAATATGAATAAGAATCGGATACATATTAGAAGGAATATTCATTACACATGTTTATTCATAAAGTGTTCCGTAAAGACCTTCAATTTATGAACACACAATCTAAATACAATTTACAAATACCTGCACGTAGGACTACCTCATTTAAAGGATCACCTTTTTTATATAATACGATACCTAACAACTATAAAAACCTCAGCGCTGCCTCGTTTAAGCAAAAGGTAACCATTTTTTATTCTAGTCTATCTCATTAAAAATAATATACTAAAAAAAAGAAACATGGCTTCAATTTCAATTTCATGCTCTTTATTCTATTAATTTGTTTTGTATTATACTCTTTTTCGACTGGTTGGGATAAACAGCTACTAGCTGAACCTCACCAGGATAAATAACCTTATTATTATTATTATTATTATTATTATTATTATTATTATGAGAAGAATTTGTAAAGTAGTGTTTTAATGACCCTCGTCAATTTTAAAACCATACCCCCACTAGAACTTTATGTGCGGGTTGGAACGCGTCTTGCAACCGAGCGATTAGAACCAATGTACACTAGCACGTGTTTTTGTGTTAGCGTGCTTGCGTATTTTTTTGTGTTAGTGTTTTTCGTGTTTGCGTGTTTTCGCGCTCTCGTGTGTGTGTGTGTGTGTGTGTGTGTGTGTATGTGTGTGTGTGTGTGTGTGTCGTGCGTACGTGCAAGCGTGCGTGCGTGCGTGCGTACGTGCGAGCTAGCGTGCGCGCGTGAGTGCGCGCGAGTGTGTGTGCTAACGTGCGAGCTTACGTGCGTGCGTGCGTGTGTACGTGCGAGCGTGCTAGCTTGCGTGCTTGTGTACGTGCGTGCGTGCATGCGTGTTTTTCGTTTGATCCTCGTGCTAAAGCACTGCTAGTCGATTGTATGTAGTTGTAGGCACTATTGTGTTGACTGAAAGCTATAATTGGCAACGTTACTTGCTATACTCAGTCCTTGGAGTTATGTTTAGTTAGCTTTTTTTTGACAGATGTATTTATTTATGATAAGATCAGGCATGCATGTAAAGTAATATAGAGATGAAACTAACTAGCTAATGTGTTTTGCTGCTACACGTATCACAGTATTGAAGATTTGTTTATGTTTTAGAAAACGTACTACAGTGCGAAACGAAATGCAGATAAAATTGAAGGAAGTGAATACGGTACAACTTCTGCGAACGAACTGAAAGATTTGTGTGCAGCATTTCCAGAGCCGTGTTAACCAGTTAATTTAGGGCTAACCTCGTGTCCATGTAATAATGTCTGATAAAACTATTAGGGTTATTAGCTACTTTTATAGGTTGTTACAGTATAAACGTTCAAGGTGAAGACGATGGATTGTATTCAAAATCTGGTTTGATCTCATGAGATGTGTATAGCTTTTCTTAAAAATACCTAGAAGCTGTCTCATTCAAAAATCTCATGCAAATAACATCAATAATCGTTAGCAATGTAGCTGTATCCTGTATTATGCTTACTTAATGTATACATATCACTAGTATAGCTTTTTGATTCAGAGAAGAAGCATGATTTCGAACGGTTGTATTTCCAGAGCTCTATCGAAATCAATTAAATTTAAGAATAATCTCATCTCTATGTAATAATAGACGTAGTATAAAAGTTACATATTTTAAATGTATTTAATGTAATCACTGTTTAATGAGTTTTATTATTATGCTGTAACACTAGTGGTATTAGATAGTTTTACGTAACCTGAAGATTCAATTATTTTAAAAAGTAATTTCCTTAGCAAAATTTTAAAATAGTTGTGTTTCGAATGTAAAATTTTTTAAATTTAAAATTGTCAATCCGTGACAACAGATATTTGATGTTATTTACATTTTTGTATATGATTTCTAATATTGATAGTGTACCGATGTGTTTATTTCATTTTGTAGATACTGTGATCTTAACAGCGTAATCGATCATTATTTAAACAACTTGCGTCTATGTACAATATAAATTACACTTTGAAAACTGTCGTTGTTTTATTTATTTATAATACTAAGACGATATTTGTTTATACATAATATAAACTATGTGTGTAACAGAACTAATATACATTAATGACCTATTGGTCATCCTATATATTTAAATATATATATATATATATATATATATATATATATATATATATATATATATATATATATATATATATATATATATATATATATATATATATATATATATATATATATATATATATAGTGCTGATTAGGTATTAAAGGTTTTACATATACAATATGAGTACTTTTGCTTTCTAAAATTAAATTACGGAAAACTTTAATAGCTATTATACGTAAACGTAAAACAGAAAGTTGTTTTAGTGTTGCCATATATTTAACAGAAATCAGTTGTTTGGGTACATGTGAATCATGCCTCTAAAATTTGTTTTCAATGCAGAATTAGCGAGTACGATTTAGTCTTTTTTTTTATTTATTTAAATGTACATGTTTAATTACAGCTGATACATACCTTTTTTAAATAATAACTGCCTGGATACCCGGGATCTGTGTGTGTATATATATATATATATTATTTATATATATATATATATATATATATATATATATATATATATATATATATATATATATATATATATATATATATATATATATATATATATATATATATATATATATATATATATACAGTGATGATACTTCAACCTAATGCAGGTGAAACTACTATTTTAACATCGATAATAAAGCCTTAAAACCTGTTATTGTTTTATTACCGTCACCTATAACAATGCGAATGTAGTTATGACCCATTTTATTGATTTGGCTGATTGATTGTTAATTGATTTGTTTGAGATTTATCTGGTTAATTACTTAATTGCTTTGTTTGCTTTGTTTTGGGAAAGAGTCATGTGAGATAGAAAGAGGAGAAGGGTATGATCAGCTACCATTAAGCATGCCGTTTTATTACTGTTACCTATATGAGTGTGGTTGTAAGTTATGATCCCAATTTTATTCATTTTGATTGGTTGATTGATTGAGATTGATTTGTTTACATGTGAGTGAGAGAGAGAGAGAGAGAGAAGAGAGCGAAACCCTACACATGTCTTACAAGAAAGGATTTAAAAGGTCGGTTGATTGTTAATTAATTTGTTTGCATGTGAGTGAGTGAGAAAGAGCCATGAGAGAGAGAAAGAGAGAGAGCGAAGAGCTACACATGTCTTACAAAATAGGATTTAAAAGAGCATGCACAATTGCCTAACCTCCAGGGTTACAACCAAAAGGACCTTAATTAAGGTTGAAGATAATTACTAGAAATAACCCTAGCTCTAGATACAGCCCCAGACCCCACCCCTAAATGCAGCCCTAAGCTCCAACCCTAGCTCTACATACAGCCAGCCCCACCCCTAAGTACAGCCCTAAGCCAAGACCAGCCCACCCTAAATACAGTCCTACGTTAGCAACCACAAAAGGTCCTATCCGTCAAAGGTCCTTAATACAACCATAAGGTCTAAAAAATAACCCCCAAAAGAAATCATAAAAAATAAGGGTAATAAATACGATCCTTCACGTATGCCATTAAAATCAACAAGCTTTAATTAGGGTTGAAAATACGGTCTCACACGTGGATGTGTAAAATAGGGGTGAAAAAATATGTCCTACACGAGGGTATATAAAAATAATTAGGGATGAAAAAGGGTTGAAAATACGGTCTCACACGTGGGTGTGTAAAAATTATGGTTGAAAAAGGCCTGCGAAAAGAAACCATAGGGGTAAAAAACACGTCCTACACGTAAGCGAGTAAAAATAAGGGTGGAAAATCCGGTCCCCTACGTGGGCATATAAAAAAGTGAAAGGGGGCGGGGCTTGTGACGTAAAAAAGAGGGGTGGGGATAGTGTCGGTCTACTACTGTTGTTCTCGTAATACAAATTTTTGAAACCATCTAGACCTTTTCAACTGTGCGTGCGCGCGTACGCGTGTGTGTGTTGTTTTCGCAAACACTTTTATCTTTTACTGTTATTATGATTTATGAATACGGTGTAAAGAATCAGCGTCCTTTACGTATGCTTTTTAGGATGAATTATTCGCGGACCATCCTGTATCTAAAATTTCAAAAGTTTACGCCATATTATACCACAAATAATTCTTTAATCACCGCTGACGTGTATTTCTAAAAACCAGTAAGTTTTTGCACGTCAGAACAGTTACAACCAATCCCATAACGGCATCCCCCGCACGGTAGCCGCGAAGCCGCCCACAGATGCACCTTTATAAACCCGCGACGCGCGTGGAAAAAGGATGATGAATCGAAGTAGATTCAAGTCAAGCCGATATCCAGCCGCCGCCTCACCGATTGCTTCGTAGAAGCACCGACCTGCTAATTGCGACCGTGGAGTCCATCGCCACCGTGTGATAACGCGCACCACTTCGCGCCGGGCGACCTAACGTTTGTACTGCAATCAAAAGATACGTAAGTTGTTTAATTATACAATCTAACCATACCCAGTAACACACTATTACACGTAAATAACGCCGGGCTGAGTCTCCAGGAGTTATAACCTTACACTAACGCCAAGGGTGCCACTCAGGGTAGATCCCGACGTCACTCGCAAACACTTGAGGGTGAAGGTTAGTTGCATTGCTGTAAAGACCTACGACCTTTCGTTCTTAGTTTACCAGGTTAGACAGGCCATTGCCTACGTCTCCTGATTATCACTAAGACCCCGCTTAATACACCTACATACAATACATACAGACAAACACAATAACCACACACGGTGTCTTTGATCGCAGGAGAGTACACACGAGACCTGTTGCATAAATTTGTTGTCAACCTAACCATCGCGAAACACCTAGTGTGAGATCGTTTGTAAATAAATTAGGAAGATACGTCGGAAATTTAAAACCTTAGATAGTACGTAAATTATCCAATATTTACCGATAGTTAAATCATATAAGTACGACCTGGTGTATATTACGATTTACCTTAAAAACTAGTAAATTCATTTTAGTGTAGTTTTACTATCAAGTATTTTGTTCCCTTGATAAATTGTATATAATTAAATTTAGTATCGAAATCCGTAATTAATTCCGTTAGATAAATAATCTAAATGCACAATCAAACCGGTTCTAATTAAAGAAAGACAGTCCCGAGATCTCGCATTTGCATACGCGCATTTCGCGTGTATTATTTCCTGGGAGTACGACATACTCGCTTCAGCGCTCCAGAGTTACTGAAGGATAAGTACGATATTGATTTTCTCCGTCCCCGAAACGATTAGAGTTCATTGCGCTGGCGCCTCCGACCAAAACGGTATCGCGACTACTACCCCCGCTTCTGTAAAGACAGGACCGTAATATGAATATTGCCTGCTAGGTAAGGAGTAGATTAAGATAATATACATATCTCTATTTACAGAAACGATTACGCACCTAGGAAGCCGCCCCCCCAGGAGAACGAGTCAGGAGCCGTCAGAACACAAAGAAAGAATACATTTGTTTTGTTGTTTATTAATATATTTATATATTAAATTTATTTAATATACGTTTTAAAACGCTTTAAGATATTTATTTAAGGTGACAGTGTCAGCCCACTATTTAACACGAACCACACCCCGTTCATAATAAATTATAAACCCGACTGAGCAAAGCCGAGGCAAAATAAAACCGCGTTGGGTTACCAAACCAGAAGGCGCGCATATAAATAACAGATAACAAAGCAAGAAGGGTTGTTACATATAGCGCTTAAACTTAGGGCACTCATTACAACGGAGACGTAAAGGTACAGATAGGTACTCAACATCAGTAACAACGGAGTCATTAATCACAGTACATTCGGCTTAAGATCGCAAGTATAAAGCGGTTAATTTTCAATTGTAATCTTTAGACATCTATTCACGGTTGTTTTCTTTTATTTCCCAAAATAACTAAAGGAAGCAAAAATAATAATGATTTACTGTCGATTATCCTAGTTCAATCATGTATTCTAGTTAGAAGTATCTTAGAAAAACTAAATGTTAATATAATTTTATAAAAGTGGAAAACGTTCAAAGTGACATATTTTTTTTACATTCATTCAAAAGTCGAACAATTTTTGATTTATTTCTAGTGCAAAACGTAATGGTTTATTGCAATAGTGCAATAAATATGTTACAGCACGCTGCACTGGTACTTATACTAAGCTGATTTAAAAGGTCATACTGCAAATGAGAACTAAACTTCATTTGTTAACATGCAAAGAATGTTGGGTTATTTGTTATTTTTCCTTTTTTGATGTAATTAAGTGAAACGTAATTGGGCCAGTGTGTAATTAATATACCATTAAAGTTAAATTCAAAGCACTAGAAATCGTATCTAAACTATCAAATCCAAAATAAGTGTTTAAATTGAACTTTATCACTTCAGTTAACAAACATATTTTAGGAGATGGTATACTGCAAGGTAATAAGCTAGACTATTGCATAGGCATGTCAACTAACCCCGTAAACCAATGAAATAACACCAATTTCAGATTTAGAACTAATCACATTGCAAATGACTGATAAGTATTTCATAAACTTATTATTGTTTGTAGCTACATGTTTAATAACTAGCTAATTACACGCTGAAACTACTCGATCGACAAGATTAATTTTTTACACACTTTTCGTTATTAAAGTTGCAATACAATGCAATAGTCAAGTAAAATATATTCGTGCATAGTTCCTTTGCTTCGATTATACTGGCTAAGGATGCATTCAAGCTTGTTGAAATAAAAGTTCATTTATCCCGTTAGCCAGCATTGTCGGCAAGTCACAATGCACTTAATATATTACTGTTAATAATTACCGTACTTTCTATATTATTAAAGATCTAGAAAAATAGTAATCTTATACGTTATAGAGAAGTTATTTCATGCTTAAAGGAAGAAATAACAAACTATGCTACACAATTGATAAAATTTGTATTATTCTACGATTGGGTAACAATGCAATGCGTTCAAACATGTTTCCAACGAATTTTATGCATATATACCAATGTTGGATTTTGGTCAAAATCCAGGTGGTCCAGAGAACTGCTTTAAATTTACTTATTGTGCAAAGATACAATGCTTTGGGGCGTTTTTTTCAACAAAGTTGGTGCATGAATAGCGATTTTTACTCATGTTAACCAATATCCATGTGGTCATGGAAAATACATTAAATTTACTTATTGGTCATAGATACAACTCTTTACGATGTTTTTTCAACAAAATTAGTGCATAAGTGACAAGAGTTTAATCTCAGTCAAAATTCATTTGGTCACAAAAAATACAATACTTTGGAACGGTTTTCCAATTAAATTGGTGTATAAGTAGCTATTTTGACATTTCTTGGCCAAAATCCATATTGTGACGGAAAATGTAATAAATTTGCTTATCAATAAAATGCTGAGGGATGCTTTTCCAACAAAATTGGTACATAAATAACAATTTTGACATCTCTTGGTCAAACTCCGTATGGGAACAAATAATGCATAAAATTTACCTATTGGACAGCGAGGCAATGCTTTGAGATGTCTTTCCAACTAAATTGGAGCATAATTAATGATTTTGATATTACTTGATCAAAATCCACATGATCACGAAAATGCAACAAATTTACTTATTGGACATCGATGCAATACTTTCGAACTTTTGTAAACAAAATCAGTTCATAAATAACAATTATGACATCTAGTAAACATTCATATCCCCATGAAAAGTTGGTGCACTAATAACGATTTTACAATATCGTGGTCAAAATCATTGTGATCAAAGAAAATGTTTTATATTAACTATTGGGTAACCAGGATTTTGGACGTTTTTCTTGAAAATTGGTTGATAAATAACGATTTTGACATCTCTTGGTTTTTTAATCTGTATGGTCAGAAAAACACAATGCGTTGGTATGTTTTCCTAAAAAAATGGTGCATAGGTAACGCCATTGACATCTCATGGTCAAAATTTGTATGGTCACAGAAGGTACATCAAACTCACTTATAGCGCCTTCTAAAGAAATTGGTGCATAGATAACAATTTTGACACTTCTTGGCAAAAATTCATAAGGTGACGGAAAATGCATTAAATTTAATAATTATAAAGGAATCGCTACAACACTTTGGGCGTTCACAAAAAATGAATAAAATTTACGCATTGGGCATAAATTCAGTAGTACGGTTTTTGCAAAAAGAATTGGTGCATAAGTAATGATTTGACATCTCTTAGTCAAAATCTACATGGTTACGGAAAATGCATTAAATTCACTTACTGGGCAATGAGACAATGCTTATGGACGTAAATAGCGATTTCGATATTTCTTGGGCAAACTCTATATGGTCACGTAAACTGCAATAAATTTACCTATTGGACATCCACACAAAGCTTTGGGACGTCTTTTCAACAAAATTGAGATTGATGGATAAATAACGATTCTGATATCACTTGGTGAAAATGTGTTTGAACACAAAAAATGCATAAAATTAATTTATTGAGCATCTACACTATAACTTGTGACGTTTTTATATTAATTTATACATAATTACGTTATTTCCACTCAGAGTAGATTAGGTTATTAAATAACTTTTAATCTAGTATCGTGCCTTACAAGATTTGATAAATCTTGGTCCTGATACTAATATTATTTAATATCAATTTTTGTGAATAAAGTTCTGTATAAAGCACTAAATTATAGGAAACGTCTAAAATATTTGTTTTAATAAAATCTTTCTATAATCTTTTAAATATCTACAGATAAATTGCAAACGTAATATATCATATATATATATATATATATATATATATATATATATATATATATATATATATATATATATATATATATATATATATATATATATATATATATATATATATATATACATTGAGATGTTTAGATAAGGGTAAGACAGGGATCGGACAGTTTAACTAGTAATTTCTTTAAAAGAAAGGGAGATATCAAGCATGATACATGTACGAGACACTTATTTGATGTGATTTGTAATTTATACATTTTGATTTAATCATAAAAAGCATTGTGCTACTTGCGAAAATGTCAGGAATGTTAAATAAACTTATTTCCGTAAATTCAATTCAGTACTTTAGTTTGTTTCAGTAAATTTCAATTTTCCGAAAGTATTTTGGCATGTGAATATTTTACAGGTGTTGTACACATAATGTAAGGATAGATTTATATTAGGGATATTGTATAAGTAGTTTAGAGTGCAGGAAATTTGGTAAAATTTAGAAAAGGGTTATAATATGAACTTAACATAATCAATTCTCACATATTTTTGGAAGCGATTGTGTGACAGACATTGTGATGCAATTTAAATATTTAGAACAGTGCATAGAACTTAATCACACAAAGACATTTACATGTAGATACATTTTTATAATAGAATTTCAAGAAAGTGTGTTAAACGATATGACTTCTTAATGTGACATTAAATTATACAATGCAAGCGAGATGAACAATAAATCTAATAAAGACAAATAGTTTGGATAACATTTTGAGGTACATGAATATTTTTAAATGTGAGTTATTTGTAATTTTAAAATTAAGTTTGGTTATGTTTTAAATTAAATGTTTTTTCACAAATTTGTAGTTTTTAGAGTAAATTAGGATTAAATAGTATTATTAAAGTGATTAATAGGAGGTCTTCCTCACTTTTACATAGTTATATAAAGTGTACAAAGCATTTCAGCGCAAAATTTTATGAAATGGGATTGAGTATCATTTTACTAGGTAAACATAAAATTTCTTTTAAATTTAAGGTTTCAAACTTTAAATGTGCGTTTTCCTATGCTAAATTTTAGCAGGATTACATACATGTGAGTAATTTAAGTGTACTTTATAAGATTAGTTAGATATAAGCAAATTTAAATTAAAATAGGTCATTTTGCATAATAGTTAATAGAACCATATCTTGTTGGATATCTATTTATGCGTAAATTTACACAGATTTCATTTCTGTCATTAAAATTTAAATCCATAATTGTATAAGGAAGTTATCGCTAAAATTATCGTTTAGTTAAGTTTTCAAATTATTTTCGACCAATCAGAAACATGGTTACATATTTAGAATTGCTTAAAAAAAATTGAAGATACGGTAACCAACAAAAGGGTATAAAAGGAATTGCCCTTGATCAGATCTATTTCTATAATTTTGCCAGTTGTTTGAATAGTTTAAAAATAGTGTAGTAATTTTTGTGTTTCAAGTAAGTTTACCTAACCTAAATAATTATCGGGAAGAATTTAAATACGAACGGAGAGACGAGAAATCAGGCGCAATTGTTTTTAAACCGACAATTGTTTAAAATTATAAGTTAGGTTACCGATACCTGTGCAATTTCGTAAAGTTCATTACGAAGTATTTTCTTACTTGTGACGATTTATGTTGAACGTTTTAAAATTTTCGTTTGTTGAATTGGATATTGGTTACGTTTTGCCAAAATAAAATCGTAATCATTTTTTCTTCATTTGTGTTTTATTTGTTGCTGCGATTTTTTTTAAATTATATTTGAGCCGGAGCCTAAAAAAATAAAGTGACTTTAACTTAAATCTTTTACAACCATTAAATATTATTAAAACGATACAATTAGAAAGCATTAATACATTTAAATAAAACATTATCAATTTAAAAAATTGTGGTTGGGGTGAAGCCGTAAAGTGGATAAATATTACCAGTTACCGAAGCAAAGTGGACAACAAACCCGAGGGCCAGTCTGCAGCTTGTGGGTGAATGGTAGCAGTGAACTTTATACATAAAGATCTTCGATTATATTGGAAAGTGCCTGCATCTATTTGGAACCACCTGTGTGAAGACATCTGTTTGAATTTTGGAACATTTACATTTGAGTTACTTTTGATTATAACCCTGTCTATTGTGTTTTTTGTTGTGTTGATTTCCTGCAATTATTATTTGTTATATGTATAGGTGTATATGTTTAAATAATATTTGTGTAAACACCTGCAAAATAAACAAAATTTTAAATTATTTCCAAATTTTAGATTTCTTTTATCCAATTAAAATCATAAACATAAATTCAACAAGTCATTGTTTGACAATTCTGACATCTTTGGTAATTGTATTCAGTAACCTTATAACGCATGCGTTAGTGTATAAATTTTATCCAGATACTTTTCTCATATAAGATAATTTTTATAAAGTGCAATCCACATATATATTTTCAAACCAAATATTATTTCCCACAAAATCCTGAACCCTATCCCCACATTGAGATAAGAGCTAGTATACTAATTACATTATTTAATACCCAATACATTAATTCAGTACAATATAATATATATATATATATATATATATATATATATATATATATATATATATATATATATAGCGTCTGAGGAGAGCATGTATGGGCGTTGTGTAACCAATATATGTACGTAGTGGACCCATTACGTGGTGCCAGAACGTTTTCTCTGGTATATGGTATCCAGGGGTCACAGGAGCCTGTACGCGAAGTTTCACGATGGCGCCACTTGGACCATATATACGATAAAATTGCGATTTTAGTTAACAATGTAAGCTGCTGGCCACTCGAACTTACACATAGTGATTTTTAGGCAAAATTTAAAGTTAAATATTTTCAATAGGAATGCACATTTTTGAACTCGGCTTGCAAATTTTAAGAGCTAATTTTTTTTGGATTAAGCTGCATGACGTATATTTATCGTAGGACCATAGGTTTATTATATATGAGGTGATCAATGAAGTCATGCACAAACTCAAAAAGTTTGTAAAAATTTGGGTAGCAAAATTTTTAAAATGCCATAACTTGAGATTATATTGACTGTTCTTGAAGGTTTTTGGCGGATTTGGAATCCTTGTTTCGGACCGAACAGTGAAAAGAACATTAAATAAAAACAACTTGAGTTGAAAATGTATTTTTACAAAAACTTAAATAATGTCAAACCTTAGAGGGCGTACCCTACGTCTTTGTTTATTATCGACCCGGTATAATGTGTAACTTTCAACCCTAAAATAAAATGCTTAAACCTATTTACGTGAAGCAAGGATTTCAAATCCGCAACAATCATCAAGAACCGTCAATGCAATGTCAAGTTATAGCATTTTAAAAATTTTGCTACCCAAATTTTATGTTGAGTAGTGTGTGCAAGGCCTAAGGGCCTTAATCCAAAAACTGACAAAATCAATTAGAGATATTGATGTTACCTTAGTAACGAACCATATTGCAACGCCCAAAACAATTGTTTGCGGAAATTTCACCCATACAAACTTTTTGATTTTTTGCATGACTTCATTGATCACCCCGTATATAATAAACCTATGGTCCTACGATAAATATACGTCATGCAGCTTAATCCGAAAAAAAACTAGCTGTTAAAATTTGCAAGCCGCATTCAAAAATTTGCATTCTTATTGAAAATATTTAACTTTAAATTTTGCCTAAAAATCACTATGTGTAAGTTCGTGTGGCCAGCAGTTTAGATACGAAGACGGCGCTTAGATCGGAAAGTATCAGTTAAAAGTTTAAATGACACCACAACGTGACACCATTCAGTTTGTACCACATGCGGTGCAGGGTCAACCAGTTTTCGGTTATTCTACGTTACATTTTACTACTCTATTACCTGACTCAATAATGCTTTGCATTTGTTACTTAAGATTTATTTTATTTACAATTGGATTTTGCATAAAATATTAATAGGAGTAATGTTTTATTCGAAAGAATGTTTTTACATTTTATAATGTTTAGCTTCAATCACAGAAATTTACATGCAATTGTTTGTGTGCATCATGCATTTTGTTTGCCAAGTTTAGTTTTACTTCACACTTCCGGAAGTGGGCAAAAATTTTACATTTCCTTTAATAATTATTATAATCAGATTTTTTGTGCTTGATTCCTTTAATAAATTCATTATTAGAATTGACGAGGGCCACCAAAACAATACTATAACAATTCTTCTAATTATAATATTGTGCCCCTGACCGAGGAGGAGTATATCTTTGCCATCGAGGGCTCCTCCACAATTTATAAATTGCCATTTATTTTTAAATCCGGCCGCTACTTGATGCTTAGGTGGCAACTGAAATTATAAATAATTTTTTAAGGTATCTACACAAGTGTTATCGTTGCCTTTAACATCTCAACAACATTCAAGTTCACTTGTCCCCAAGCTGGTCCAAAATAAAAAAACGGAAAAGAGAACAAAACACCCAGATAGAATGAATTTTATGCAGCTGTAATGTCGTTGGCAAAAAAAAATGAATCCAACCCAGGTTATTTACGCAGACTTGCACATAAATCAAATTGCGGACCTAGGGTTACTAAATAAATTAGCAGAAACGCATCAATGATCGACACCACTTCCACTCGTTTCACCGACTGGTCCATGTAAGCTTCATTAAGTTCATCGTTACATGCACCAGTACGAACTCCCCTATTACAATCTTCAGATGTAGCAGGAATAACAACTTATTATGCACAGCCCAGTCAGGATTTCACTAATCTGTAATAGTTTTTTTTAGATGTTGAAATAGGTTTTGTAACAGGAAAATTACGTTTATTTTTCAATAAAGTAAATGCTCTTACCTTTAAATATGTTTTTCTTAAAACTTAAAACTTTATATGTCTCAGGTATAATTTTACATAAAGATGGCGCAGATATTCCAGTTGAAAATTTCAAATCTTCAAAAGAACGACCTGTGGCTAAGTACCTTAATGAAGTTGTTAGTCTCTCCACAGCGATTATGCATTCAAGCATTTTCGTATCTTGTCTGGAAATGATTGCACAAACCAAATCCGGAATCCATTCCCAAATAATTCCTGAAATCCATAGGAAAATTATCACGCAACTCATGTAACAGATACAAATGTCCATATCTGTTGATGTTTTCCAACCAAGGTTCCCTCCAACATCTTCTTTGTATCTTATTTTAAACAATCATATACACAACCAAGCATAAAGCCATTTTTAATTTTCGTTTTTTAGGTATTTAATCCATGACAATCTAAAACACGCGTTAAAATTGTTAGAAGTTTCAACGTTCCAAGAGCCACGATTATCACGGGGGTACTGGACACTTTTTCATTTACATTAGCACTTTTATCATCTGACGTTCTACAGCATAGGCTAAAACCATGCGATAGAACGTTGCAATTTTTAGGAAAAAAATATTGAAGACGCGACACCCCTGGCTGCGTGAAAATTCGTGTGATTGGAACAGTGCGCTCCAATTGCACAGAAAAGAGCGTAAGTGTAAAAGTAGCTATTACGTTTTACTGGTTTGTGTAATTTTCTTCGAACTGGCCTACTATTATACCATAACCCCAATCATCACGTTTGTGTGTGATTATGAACAGTTATGACACGCAAATACTAAGAACGCATGATGCACAGTCCGATCAAATCGCGCGAGACTCGCTTGATGAGGCGTTTTTGTTTAGTAAAATGGCTGAAAAGCGACACTGGACTAAAGAGTTCATGGTAAACTTCCTAGAGGGGTATAAGGGACATGTATGTATGTGGGAAATACGTAAATAAGAATTCACTAACAAAAATCCGAAGAACGAAGCAATTCGTGATTTTATGGTTACAAAACATCAAAGCTTGCGAGTATCTTTTTGAGAGGAGGTGAAAAGGGTAAAGGAGTCAAGAAGAAGTGGTGCCTCCGCTGATGACGTATACCTTTACTGTGCTAGTTTGGTTTGTAGTAGTAACACTAAGGGGATACTAAATCAAAGTATACGAATGTCCATGTTGAAGGTTAAGGTAGTTAAGCTGCCGTGCACGTACGCACTCCTCGCTTCAAGGTCAAATCTAAAAATAGATAGGCCGATACTTAATTAATTTTTGTTCAAGCACTTCTTAGAATTTGGTAAGTCAAGGTCACGTGTTAATTCCTATGCAGGGGTATCGTATTACAGTGGTCAAGTTCGTTGAATATGTGGGTGAGTCTGTCTCACGTGACAGGAAGTAATCAACGTCACGTTGTTCAAGTAATTCTTAGAAACCAAGTTCTGGGTAAATTCAATAAAGGTCATGCAGGGGTATCGATATTAACCGATCTTATTCGATATTTAATGACCTATATACTAAGTCACTGAAGCTATCCCTTATCGGTTAAGCGTAAATAAAATAGTTGTGTTATTGTTGTGTGTGTGTAAAAGGATGTGTGTTTAAGACAAGAATAAAATACTTGTGTTATACAAGTAGAGACTTAATCCCTTTAGTGCAGGTATAACTTAAATAACAAATCAGTTTAGTGTTATTTTGATATGGTTAAAAGAACAGCTGAGTCCTGCATCTAAGATAAAATTATTTGAGTTCATACCCTATCAGTAATTAATTCTTGACATAGGTCAATACGTTTCATTATTGAATACATGTTGATCAGATGTATTTTGAATTTTAAGTAAACATAGATTGTAAACTTATGTTCAGTGTTTAATTCTAGTAATTTTAAGACTTCGTAATTTTGACTTTAATAGAAACTATCGTTTTAGTTCAATAAATTTATGCTGTTATTAATCGAGACATTTTGCTTTACTATAAATTTAATTACATAATAAATACAGTTGTTCTCGTGCTTACTCAGATTACCTTTTAAAGTAAACCTTTCTCAATTTTGTTATTTTTTAGACTATCAAACCTAGAGATTGAGTAGGGGTCCAATAAAACAAATGCTAATACTGATTACATCTGTGGAAAAATCTCTGGCTTCCCATTCACACCTAATCGAATGAGTTTTCAATTACAGGTAAGCTTTATAAGTTTATTACCTCCGTGAAGTGTGCAAACTTTACCATTTTAAAATATTAACAACATTCAACCTAAAATTTGGCTTAATTTGGTTATCGGACGAGAACACAACTCAGTCAGGAAGCTCACATACATCGCATTGCAGTAAATAATAAGCCATAGTGTGGAAAAAAGCCCATATGGATTCCAATATTGTGCAGATAAACCAGATTTAGATTTTGAAACTAAACGTGAGGTGGAAACAATTATTTGTTATAATTATATTGAAGTTGCAAAACGTAGTAAACCAGAATTAGATTATTAAATGAAAATCACATTAAAACATGATCAACCATTTTCTTTCAGGCCTATAAAATCTGGTTTTCCTGGAAAAAGAGAACTATAAGTAACATTAGATGATCTTTTAGTTAACAACATATGCTGAGAGAGCGAGCTGTTATAATACTCTCTTGCTAAACCAGGCAACACCACATGACCTTGAGACATGACGACACTGTAAGTGCGAGACGGCAACGTATCATTCTTCCAAGATCTAATCTTATCTTCCATCAAGCGGATGCATCGGGAGCGGCTCCAATGAAATCAGCTTTTTACATTTTGGCATAGGTATACGTCTAGGTGGTTAGTCCTTAGGTTTGTATTATACGTATAAGTTGGCATTTGATAATACCACTGTCCCAACCAGGATCTGGACGAGGTAGTCATCATCATGTGGATGATCAATCCAGCTTCCAGATGGGGAGGTTGGGTTCTGACCCAAAGAATACGAATTTTACTCTAGGAAATAGTAAAATAAGCATTCCTATCTCATCCGATCTTATCCGATCATATCTCATCCTATACGATCTTATCCGATATTACCCGATCTTACCAAATCTTATCCGATGTTATTCGATAATATCCGTTCTTACCCGATCTTATCCGATCCTATGCGGTCTTATCCGATATTACGGGATCTTATCCGATTCTTATCCAGTCTTACCTGATATTATCCGATCTTATCCGATATTATCCGATCTTATCCGATCTCTCCGATCTCTCCGAACTTAACCGATCTTACCTGATCCTATGCGATTTCATCCCGATCTTATCCGATATTGTCCGATCCTTATCCGATGGTCTCCGACCTTAGCCGACCTTATCCTATCCTACCCGATCTTATCTAATCTTATCCGATATTATTCGATCATATCCGTTCTAATCCAACCTTATCCAATCCTATCCGATCTTATTCGATCTTATCCGAATTAGCTTGTGTATCACATTGCAATTCTTAGAAATATTTTGAAAATTAGTGGTTTCAAGGATGCCGGTTTATAATAAAAAGCTTGCTTGCTTGGAGGCCTTCCAGTTTAGCAGAAATGACGAAAGTAAAGCAAAAGTATTAGGTGTAGAGGAGAGTAAAAAGAGGCTTGATGAACTACTGAAGAACATAAAAAAATTAAAAGTAGATATGGAATTGTATGAAGTGAATATAAATTTGAATCACCTTCGAGTTAATAATGAAGAATGATAAGGCATGCGTATGTAGTGCAGATATATACCTGTGGGAAGTACACATAAAGTTGCAACATAAATGATTAATTGGAAAATTGAGGCTGTATAAATTAAAGTAGATTTCGAATTGTTCGCTAGCGAATAATGAAGCGGTGTTATGTGTGAAATTTAGTGGTAACGTAAATGTAGAAACTTTTTCAAAAATAAGTAACATGTTTTATGTATGTATATACCGGATGCCCACTAGATCACTTTCCGGCTGCCATTTTTTTTATTTATCTATCGATTTAAATGAAACTTGGCAGGGTTGTTACTCTAACCAAACGTCATTTTTAGGAATTTTTGACAAGCATTTCCGACTTCCGGTTTCACCGGAAATGACCTTAACTTTGATTTTTAAATGACACCCCCTATATATTTTTAGTTTTTCGGATTGTGGAGGTCATTTTACGGCCGATTGCGTAATATTTAAATTGATTTTTTTCCAAATGTAATTTTAAAATTGAATTTTATTTTCTCATCCAGAGTGCCATGACCATCTTAAAATCATTCTACAATCTTAACTCACTTCCAGAAAAATGGAAACTCACTTTTATCTTTGTTAACTTTTTTACTAGAACGTTCTAAACTTTATTTTTGCCGTAGCTCAAAAAAATTAAATGGAAGTATACCACTTTCATAAAACTACTAAATGCAGTATTTTAAAACGAATTTAATGACGTATAACACGTTTTGTCATTTTTACCCATTTTCGATTTAAAACATTTTTATTTTTATATTTACGTCTTACTCATTAATAAAATACACTTCCTATGTCACAGCATATCAGAGTTGCCATGAAAACAATAGGTGGCTAGGTTGCCATGGAAACACTATGGTAAATTGAAAAGTTTGACAGGTAATAATATAGGTTGTTGTTTATTAACATAAATCTAATATTT